>JAOEGS010016492.1:30234-44529 GCA_025447755.1 Corythornis vintsioides | reverse complement strand
TCCGATGCCTGTGGGGTAGAGAAACCCAAAGAAAATTATTTTAAAATTCTTGTTCTACCCCGGCTGGAGAGGTTTTTTTTTTTTTTTTTTTTTTTTTTTTTTTTTTTTTTTTTTTTTTTATGAAAGAAACATGGAGGAAAATGTTTCCCTGTCTATGTTCTACAGGTTGAATGCAGTAAGATGAATTTGCTTGTGGATTCATGGTCACAGTGTTATAGTCTTTACAACTTCCAGACATTTTTTCCTGTTCATTTGTGATCCTGCACTGAACTAATAGTGTTCTTTCTGTGTTCAATAATCCTTGATCAGCAACTTAGGTTTACAAGATCATTAATATTTTTTTTTTAAAGACAAATGCCAGTACTAAAATAAAAATCCCCAGTAAAAGGACATGAAATAAATAAGCTTCTCCTCTGCAAAACTTCATATAAAACATATACAGTAAGGTAGAACTATTATCGTAACTATATTACAAAGTACGTTGTCAATCCCTACATAGTAAAATGAAAAGACTACAGAAATGGAAAAATTAGCATAATACTTGAAATAGAAAAATATATATAATCTGTTATCAGAATTAGTATCCATAATAGCTGTTCCTTAAGCCTGCATAACTGCTGTCTGTAGTTCAACAACCTGATCCTAGTTGTGGAGGAATTTGGTCTTTGGCTGCAGTAGCAGTGTGAAATGTTTAAGTGCTTCACAGTGTGCTGTGCATCCTGCCCCTCATCCTTCAGTAGTATCTTAAATAATTATGGTTGCAGGTGTCAAGGAAAGATGCAGGCTGTGCTACTTTCACGTTCCCATGCTGTACAGCCCTTTGTCTCTTTTCTCTTTATAAAGCATGATTTGCCTATTCCCAGTACATACAGTATTTGAAAGGGAACAAGATACACTATGTGAAATAATTACTTTGTTTGTTTTCTGTGTTACAAACTTCAGCTGACAACTTTGCTGCAGGGGGGAGAGTCATGTAACCCTTGTACTACTGTATCAGCCTTCACCCTGCCACATACTCCCTTCACACCTCATTATGTGAATTGGTGAGTGGGGTTTCATGGTTTTGGGAAGGCAAGGGAGGTGTTGGGAACAGTAGAAAGGAGTCTCCTTACTTGACCCAAAAGATTGTTGTGGTCTGGCTTCATGTACTCTGTGTCAGGTTTATGAAAGATCTTGTGGAGACTATACAGGCTCAGAAGATGTACTGGGGTAAATAATAATAAGAAAGACACTAGACTTATATAATAGAAAATGAAGGCTGTGGCTTGGAGTTATGAATATATTCAGGCTTCACTAGTTCTGGGTCATGTGAGGTGGAAATCTCTATTAGCAAGAATTGTACCTGTCCAGCAAGTGAAAAAGTACCCAGCTAATTATTTTATTATAGAATGTGACTGAGAATATAATGCTTATGCTAGTGAAAGAGGGGAAAAATGTTTGTTTTTTGTTTTAAAAAGCTTATTCTGAATAGTGGTGCATCAGTTCCCTTATGCAGCAATTCAGCTAGGTTGTTGTGAAAAGATAAGTCTTTGCACCAGATTAAAAAACTTAAAGGACTCAGAAAAAAACTATTCTCTGAAAAACTGTCCAATATATGTATTTTTCTCAATTAAAATTTATCAGTAAACTCAGAAAAAGGGTTTTCCCATCTAAAATGATCTTAAATATGTTTTTCAAAATTAACTTTTTAACTGGCTATTCAAACATGCAAATATTAGTGTGTATAAAAACATTTTACTTAGAGGAACACGTCAGCTTTCCAATTATGCTTTCCCAGCAAAAGTCTGGCTATAAGTTGTACTTTTCCCTAAGTAGGACAGTTTCTTTAGTTCTCGCATTTTGTAGCATTTTAACTATGTGGGGCTTATTAGCCTGATACGTGTGAGTATTAGGTTACCTAGTTCTGTTAAATACAATCAAATATATTTAAATAAGATCAACAGTTGATGCTACAGCTTGTTTTATAGTCATACAAAAGAAAGTCCAGTCAGGAATTCTGCCTATGTCTACAGATAAACAATAGTCTAATTGTAAGTAATAACTTTCACCTAATAGTGAAACAAGTTATTTCCCTACTTACATAAGCAAGGTATGTTGGCAAGAATAAAAGTTGAAACAGAGTGCGCAAATTCAAATTTTCAATGTTTTCCTAAATATTTATAAATATCTCAATCTTATTTCAAGATTTCATCAGGTTTATTCTCCTTTAATATAGCCTTTGCACATATGTGTCTTACATACGTTTAACAGATTGATCTAACGTTGCATAAGTCTTTCTTCTGCCCTGCTTCCCCTCGCTTTCAGACAGTTTTAATGGAATCAGTTGCTCTGCTCCAGACGTCTTAGTACATATTATCTACAGAATAATTTGCAGTATGATAATTTTACATGTTAGAGTCTAAATAATGTTCCCTTGAAACAAACAAAAAACCAAACCAAAACCAAAAACAACCTACTTTAATAATTTATTGATTTACTAGTACTGAAATACTGTAGATCTATGGCCCAATGTAAATTGGTATTTTATATGTGATGCTACATTGCAAAATATTAGCATTCAGATTAAAAACAAGTGCACTCTGCCAAGAAAAGCTAGATTTAGGGCCAAAGCATTTGGATTTTGAAATACATTTATGCTTATTTTTTAAAGCATTTCAATTTGGGGAAAATGAAATAGAGGGTAAGCTTTTTGCCTGGTACTATGTACATCAGGAGTTTACCCAAGGGGATGAAAAACAAGCTATGAAGTTAATTCAGCTTCAGTACTAAACAAAAATCTCTTGGCTCACATAAGCAACGCTAAAGGTTGAGAACAGCTGCAGATCTCTTAAAATCATGCTTTTGCTGCAAAATCAGTTTTTGCATTTCTATATGCACCATCTATTTATAAATATTTCTATGGCTATGTAGTTTCCCCTTTTTAAATAGGTTATTTTAGTAACCATTTGATCCACATAGAATTTATTCAATTTATTTCAAGGTCAGGATTAAATATAAGGAGAAAAATACTCAGAGAGTGAGATTTTTTCTAAACATTCTTTCGAAAGGTGGTCTTCATGGGAAAATATAAGTGGTTTGAAATACTATCTGTACATATCTCAAAATAGGGAAAATGCTTGTTAAGTAGTTTGCATTTTGCTCTGAAAGGAAGGTAACTGTACTAATTTATCATTTGGGTTATTTTATGAAAAAGCTAAGAGCTGATAACAACTGGAACTGTTTCTTCATCATGCACTTTTGCAAGCACTGCTGAGCAAAATCTACTTTTGTTTCATGGAATTAAAACAGTATTTTTAAAAACAGAGAAATCATTAGAGAATAAGTTGCAATCTTCTTGGTCTGTTTTTTCTTCTATTAGAAATGAACAAAAGAGGTGTTGGATGTGTAGAAAGTCATTTGTATAGAGATATAATTGATCTTGATGTGGGGAAACTTGAAATGCCTATTGAAAGGTGCTGCCATTTATATTTGAAAATGTATGGGTTTTCCAGAAACTACTTTTTTGACTAAGGAATATAATTTAAAACTACACATGATATATGCCATGCTAACTGAATTACCACTAGAAGTTTTTGTAGTCGTTAAGAAATTACTATTTCTCAAAAAATGTTGTTTTAGGTATATATAATTTCATGCATGAGCCCAGGTTTGTTTTGCTTTTGAGTACAAATCCCCTGTATGCTTTCAGGCCTATACCTCAAGTGTATTTTGAGGAAATAAAATTTGAATATAAAATTCATTACACCACCTTGTTGTCACATTGCAGGAGGCAATTTGTCTTCTGAAATTGTCCAAGTGTTATTTATGCTGAATATTGTTAGCTTCACACAAGCTGTAGTTACTGTGAAAATGAAACAGAGCAGCATGCTCTGATCTGCTGACCCTTTATAGATTTTTTTTTTTAATAGTCTTTTATTCTTATTTTTTGCCATCCCAAATGCCTTTAGTGTTTGTGGTGGTGTTATTAATTTAGTTCAAACAGAGACTGCCAGTTTGAGGGTTCAGGTTTGCAGATTAATTAGCTGATTGATGCCAGTAGTTACCCTGCCGGATTGCTCAGTATGTTTGAGGGTTTCTGATGTTCAGCCCTGAGGGACAAATGCTACTAATACAGTGGTATTAATGGCAGTGACTTCACGGAAATGGTAAATGGCTTGATCTTTGTGAAAAACTCATAGGTGATCCGTTACTCAGATAGTAGAATGAGGGTAACCAAGTGTGCATTGTTCATGCCTCTAGTACACTTTACCCCTTCTTGTGCCAAGTGTATTTTTTGTCACTGTGGTTTAGTGCACAGATTGTGAATAACAACAAGGCTTTTTGTTATCAATTTCTGTTATCGTTCTATTTATATTTATAAATTATGAAATCAGAAATTCTTTTCAGTGCCAACTGCAGTGGTGGCTTAGGTATTCCAATTTTAAGACAACGTTTATGTGAAGAGCTATCATCTAATGCCAGATATCAAAGTATTGCACACTATAGGCTGTGTGATAGTAGAGCTTGATGTTGTCATCTGTTTGGATTCTCTGATGTTAGAGATATCTCAGCATCTGCCTTTACACAGCTGCATGATTTGCTTCTCATCATTTTATGATAATACATTTTTGCTGCTCAGGTATATAATTATCTTGTAGAGTATTTGGAGTTCTGCAGTGTAAAATATTAAATACTCATCTTCTATTATCAATGAGTCAGAAAAAATAGTTTAGTTAAATTCTTGCTTTATTTTCAAGGTGTGTTTGGTGATAATTTAGTACCATCAGCATTATGCTGATGTCCCTGCTGCTTACACAAGTACACATATGTGCAGACCACACTTTTTTACCTGTTAGCTAATAAAGGGCAGAATTTTGACTCAGTTTCTGAAAATCAGATTTAGATACAAGGTGCAGAGCTCTGCTCTAGTAATAACCATGCTAGTAATGCTGAGTGAATTAAAATTTCATGTAAATTTTTATTTGAGGGTGTTTACAATGATCTTACATTATTATCAAAACAGAGTATAACATGAGTATTCATGACTGCAGAATTATTGTATTTTACATTGGCAGTTAATAATTTTGAAATAAAGGATCAATTTAGGTTAAAAGGTATTTTTGAAGAGAAATTTCAGCAAAGAAATATAAACATTTTTTCCTGAAAATCGTAACTGACCATGTTTTGTCAGTGGATTTGTCCTCAGACACTCTACTTTGCCATCCCAGCAGCTTCGGTTGTCCAAGTTTAATTTTCTGGGCAGTTCTCAAACTTGCTGTGTTACATTCAGAATCCAGTGTCTTTGAGAGCTGAGTTAGTGATTTTATTTCAGTATTATTGTACATATTTTAATTTAGTGGTCTTACATGTGGCAGAGCTTGAGTCTAGAACTTCAAACGTGGCCAAAAATCCCACCCGCTGTTTTATATGTCATAATCACAATGAAAAGATGGCTCGTAGTGTTAACGTTAGCCTGGTCATGCCAGTCTGTGAACATGCAGCCGTGTCATGGCTTTCAACAGCTCCTCAAGCTTCTGTTTTGCTTTATTTATCAATTCTAACAGTTAGTAAGTGTTGGGTTTGACAGACCTCCCTGTTAACACCAGGGAAAAAAGGGAATATGAACTCCTTTATGAACACAGGAGGTTTTAGTTAACTGCTGTCCTGGTAAAGCTGCTGGGGAGACAAGCTCACTCCAGCACAAAGGGCACAGTTATATTGGCTGGTTCCCTGAATCACTCGGGACAGTAAGTGACTTGCTGACAATTACTTCCACATTGTATCAAAAAACACTATTCTTTTTAAGCTGTGTGATCCTATAATATCTACAGTGTTTTGAGGACTAAGCAGCAGGGAAAAATAGTAGAAGTAAAAATAAAATAAGAGCTTTCTTTTGTAAAGTAATAATTTTGTTTCATAATTCCATTTGTACAATAGATACAGTGAGACTGATAATTTGAAAATGCTGCAGGAAAGGATAGATATTTGAAATATTATAATAATACCATGAATGATCCCCAAGCAAAAAGTGTAGAAAATATATTTTCCAGACTATGCCCCTTTCTCCAAAAATCCACAAGAACATCACTGTTAGAATGGAAAATGAGTATTTACTTTGGAAAATTGCTTGCTTTTTGAATAAGTCATGTTGCACAGAGTAGAATGGAATAACTCACATCATAAATTAATGCTGCTAAAATGAATACTTGATATGAATCCTGGGAAATGTTCTTTACCATCAGTGTTTTAAAAAAAGTAGGAGCTGTGCAGAAGCCAAACCAATTTGCATTGCTTGAAAACACATAGGTTTCCCACTACTGATGAATTAGCAAACACTTTGTATGAGCTTCATCTTGTAGTATGGTTAGTGTTTACCTAGAAAAGCAATAGTGCAAGAAGGTACAGTATGTGAATTGGGAGTAAATCAATACTGAAGTTCAATTAAGAATTGTAAATTAGAAGAGCAAAAAGAAATGAAATTCTATGGACCTCAACACCTGACATGTATCTTATCACAGAGCATAGGCCAACAAAGGTTGTCTAATACACATTTTCTGTACACTTGTGAGGAGACATTTATTTTGTGAAAGTTCTATATTCCTATTAGGCCAAATGTCAATTACAGAATTTCCTCTCCAGTTTTGGATCTGTTCTTGGATTGCCTGCCTTTTTCCCTTTTTTTTTTTTTTTTTTTCTCCTGATTCTATTCTGTTTACTTCTCATGTTCTTCTCCTACCATTGCCCCCATAAATGGGTGAATTCTTCACAGTACCTGAAATGTTTAAATATAAAAAAATGAAGCATTTTAACATTCTGTGGTAACCTGATGAAGCAGATACTTTATAACATTTCTATTTTATTTTTTTTTCCACTCAGGAAAAAAATATCTCTTCAGGTTAAGCAAGGTAAATATGCATATTATTCATTTAGAGTGGCCAGACATCTTTCTTGAGCACCATTGCCATTGAAAGACCTTCAGTGAAATTCCTGTGTACTGTGACTTCAACATTTAGGAAAGAAATGAAACAACTTTTGCTCTTTATGTATAGGATCCCATTTTCCCAGGTTTTTTTAGCTGAGCTTTTACTATACTTTATAGTATGACAACTACCATATTGGAAGAATTTAAAAATTATCTGATAACAATAAAAATATTTGGTAACAATGGAGGAGACAAAAAAATCTGCAAGTTTTTTCCATATAGATTCTCTCCTCAGCTGTGACTGTATGTATATGTGGCTGTAAACCTCAAATAGGAGTAACTGTGAAACCTCTTAGTTTGTTCCCTGAGTTAGTCCCTTCCCTTCACCTCCCTGATCCCAAGCTTTGTCCACCTGGCAGAAAAAACTCAGCTTTATAGCCAGGAAGAGGGTTGTTTGAAACATAAGTACCTGGATATTACTGTACTGAAGGAGATCTCTAGTGTGTCTTAGTCCTCCATTCTGACTAATAGGGGTCATCTGTGAAGCACTCATTAAGTTTGTCTTAATATCAGAAACATGGAGATTTAAATCACTTAAAGTAATTCTTTGTCAACATTAAGTAAAATTCCTAGTTTCAAGCACTGTGTATCTCAAGAATTTATCTATGTGAAATCTAATCCCTCTGTGAATCTTGTTAAATTTATGGCCTTAGCAAAATGCCGTGGCAAGGAGTTACAAAATCTAATTATGTATTGTGTGAGAAATTATTTTCCTTTTATCAGTTCCTAATTTTCCCCATTTCAATTTAATAACTACCTCATTTTATTGTATTATGGAAGAGAAAAAGAAAAGCTCCCAGCTGACCTTCTTTATAGCTTTCATTACTTCTTAATACACTTTTTGTCATGCCTGTTCCTATTTGTCTTCTTTTCAAGAAAATAAACAAAATAAGAGTTTAAAAGGCAATTTATTCTTGTCTAAGAGTTTTCTTTGCTTCCATCATATTTGTCTGCTTCTGTGAACCTAATTTATTTGATATCCCTCAAGAAATGCAGAAAATCTATAGTTTTTTTAATCCTCATTATTTTATTCTTTTCTTGTACAGTAAGACTTTTTTATGAGCTCCTGTTTCTGCTACAGGCCATCCTTCAGGTCTTCACAATATTGGTTAGGTACCTTTCCTGTAATATATCAGCTTAGAGCTTGCTAAGATGAATTACTAATTTCCATTATCTGCACAATGTACATTAGTTTTCATTTATTAATATTGAACTCTTTATGCAGTGGCCTTGACCTTGATTATTAAGCCTTTTGAAAGATACTTATAGTTATGTCAGGACTTGAGAAACCTGAGTAACTTTATTCTCTGTGAACTTTACTGCCTCATTTATTTTTAGCTCATTAAGCATACCAAACACCAGATTTTATCATCCTTTGACACCATTAGTGTTTTGTCAAAATAAGAAATCCAAACAGATATGAAGCTTGATAGAATTATGGAAAAAAATATCAATTCTTTCAGAACTGTTTAGCTGAAGCACCAAATGAAATCTTTTGTAGTGTTTGGACACAGACATTTTTGGACTAAATGGAAGAACTTGCTCTAGCATTATACTGACAAGATGCTCAGATGGGCTTTCCAGTCTGGTTCGGCTAACTTAGAGTGGACTCAAGGTTTGTAAGCAGTCATTTTCTACCATGATATTTCTTAACGAGAATTTCAAATGACCTAGGAGTCATAGGACCTCTGAACTATGTGTAATGTAAATAAGGTTGTTCCCCCCATCCCCTCCAACAAATGGCTGGCAGATTTTATTCAACAACATAAGAAAACAGAACTGGAAATTTTGTGTTGAGCTTTGAGTGTATCCTGATGCAATGTCCTTACTGAATTCAAGATGCTTTGCAATTGTTTCTATATTCTGCCTTTGAAATGCCAGGGAAATGATGCCAGGGTGTCTTCATCATCATGATGGTAGAAATTTGCTCTAGCTCAGCAAGTAGGCACTGAACTGCTTACAGGAATCTGAGAGAGCCCTTTCCTCGCTTATATTTCACGTGACACATAGATTAGTTTCTTGACTCTGTATATTTCCTAACAAAACGCTGTGCTATTTGTCTGATGTGCATCTTAGTCAGGATTCAGCATAATTCTTACAAATTGATTTAACAGTCTTTGTCACCTGTTTATTGGACTTATAGGGTCTAAATCTATCTGTCACTGAGCTGCAGTGTGTTTCTTATCATTTAGCACTGCTCTCTTGTGTGACTGGTGCATTTTTGGCACTAAATCTGGACCTGCTGCTCCCTCGACAGTCTCATTAACTTTATCCTGAGGTGTGGATTTTTGTCAGTAGCCTTTTCTGAACCCAATCTCATCAGTAGATCAATTGCAATTGTGCTCTGAAATAGTCCTTGCTGCAATTATTAAAGCTAGAGTATTTATCCATCTGGGTTTAGGTGCAAGTAGTACTTGTTCCTCTTGCTTTACAACCTTCTGACATAGGTGGTTATTTTTAGGTGTGTAACTTAGGGTAGTAAGCATCTGATGTATAAGAACTGCTTACAGAGCAGGAGTATGTCGTTACAGAGTGTGTACCTAGAGTATATGAGTGTTCCCATGAATTCCTCATTTTATTCTTCACTGACACTGTATCTGCTTAGTTTCAAGGGCATTACAGTGTGGCAGTGGGGGTGGAATGGAGAAGGCAGCTTGCTGCTGACAATTCTGGCATAAACATTCTTTGTAACATACATAATTTGGATAACAGGCTGCATTTTCAACAGTAATTAACAGGTTGAGTAACCTCAGCAGTTGTTTATAAAGTACCTGCAGAAGTTGCTGTCTAGGGGGTGGGCATTTTAGTATTGAGCTATTTATACTCTGGCAGATAACTCTGTAGCAGTATTTTACCTAAATTCAAATTCACAAAAAATTACAATTGATCTAGGTATAAGCAGATTCCCCATAAAAGCACTGGAAGTAGAATTATTACAAAAAGAATGCTCTGTGATGCATTTGGAATGAAATGAGTACTCTAAAAATAAGTTTTTAGATTTCATATATGCGTTTTTCCTGGGAAGGAAATGTTCCTATGTTCAGGCAAAAGTGAACCTATTGCAGATGAGAAGACATAGCGTGTTTTGAAATATATACTAGATCCACTGAGCTTGAAAATGTGTCAATATTTGGCATGTTTCTTAAGGGCATTATATGAGAATTTGTATATATAAATCATGTAAAATCACTACTGCTGTAATTTTTTGTCTTGTTTCCAGAAACTCTTCAAGTTGCTTTGGTAGTATTAGTGGCAAAACAATGTGTCTGCCCAGAAAATGGTCAGAAAGTTCTTAAGTATCTTGAGGCCAGAGTGAAATACAGTCCTGGTCACTTGGTGAAATCTCCTGTCTTTAAGTCATGATGAAAATCAGCTCCTAACATAAAGACCCAAGACTAGTGAACCATATATAATAAGCCACAATATCATCCTATTCAAACAAACTCAATAGGTGGAAGGACCACAAGTTTTGGGTCCTGTTTCAGGGTTGGAGGAAAACTGTTTGTTCTGGAATATTTAATGCAGTGTAATGGGAATAGACTTTTGACTTGCATGGCTGTTTGGGAGACTCTGTAAGCAGAGGGAGAATCTCCCTATAGCTAAAACCAAGAAACAAAGCAGTGCCTGCATGTGTTGCTGCTGACACCAACATCTGGCCTCTGCGGATGGTTTGGTTCAGATTTGAAGCTAAAACAGCTAAACCAGCTGGCAAGTTTTAACAAGAGAGAAACCAGCTAGGTACAACTACTCTGAAATGCTAATAATAACCCTTAATAGATTTCAACTAACAAAATTGGTATATTTTAGATACAGTGCTGCTGCAGAGATATGGGAAGAGATGACCAAGTTACAGCACATCAGGCACCATGATGTGTTTCAAAAGCACTTCCATCAAACCACCTAAAGTCAGGCAGATATCACTATTGATTATCACTTACTTTACTGTGAGTGCTAAAGAAGATAGCAAAATGTACCAGAAAGGATTATAGATTTTTCTTGTTTCAGGTTTTTGTGACTGGGAATAAAATGTACTTCTGTGTATTTGTATGGAAACATGTATAAAGAAAGGAAATAGAGCAGGCTGGACTTATTCTTAGTAGAAAAAGGCTTGAGAGCTAAAGCCTAATAATGTCTCTTAAAATATTTTAAGGTATAAGTAAAGAAGATTTGAAAAAAAGTCAGAAGTACTAAAAAAAGGAGTTTTTTCTATCAATGCATTCAGCAGTACAGAAGTAATAATGTGAGTGTACTATGAGCCGTTAAGTCCTCTGGCAGTACCAAAGAAAATGCTACGTGAGATTTAAAAGATCAAGTTTAGGTTTTCAGCTTGAGCTATTGTGTTGCAATATCCTGCAGTGATGCTGCTTTGATAAAAAACATCCTTTGTGTACAGGTAACCAAGTGTCACGTGTGTGCTATCTGTATTACAAAAAAATACCTTGTGTGAGGTCGTTTATGTTTTACTAGTATAAAACAGTAAACATTTAGACTCACAGCAGTTATCCATTGCTTCTTTTTCTGGGGAATAAAGGGGAACATTTCTGTGTCCTACCTTAGGTGATTATGGGTGCTCCTGTTAGAACTATTAGGGAATCCCTGTGGTGGTATGAAAACAGATTATAATTGCACCTTTGTTTAACATTTTATTACTAATGGGGGGGAAGAGGCTATGGTTGAGAGAATATTTAGCAAGTAATCAAAAATGTGAGTGGATATTTTTATGTAGTTTTGTTGGTCATGCAGTGGCCTGGCAGGGAAGGATGGCAGGGGTCCTGTCGAGAACTACACGTTCTCTGGTCTTGATATCCCTCCTATTTCCTTGGTCTGTTGTTATTTTTCTATTCTACTGCTGTGTTTTAGAGATTTGTGAAGGACATGTTGGAACCAAAGTATGTGGTTTCATGTCATATGTTTTTTCTTGTGATTCAAGCCCATTTAAAGATTATGTGTAGTACTGCCAAGCTGGAATTGACTGGTATCACTCATTAATATTTATTTTACCACTGATTTGGTTTCTTCTGTTGTATTCCACATAATATTGCTGCTGACCCAATTAGCCATGGCAGTGCTATTGTTGGGAGGACAAAAGTAAATATAGATCAGATTCTTGCCAAAACAAGATTTCGGAACAGATCTTAAAAATTACCTCTGCTTTTTTTCATTTTGGGAAATCTGGGAGTCCTGAAATAATAGCTGTGAAATGCAAACATAACTTAGTGCAGTAGGAGTCTATATATTTGCAAGCAATATAGAAGAGGAATAAGAAGCAGTTATTTATGACAACTTCAGAATGATGGTGCTGACACCCCATGACACTGATCAAATGGCAAGTTTAACAGAAATACAAGGAAGTGCTTACTCATTTTATGCTGAATAATCCACTTGTAGAACTCATTAAGATAAGTTATTGTAGAAGCCAAAAGTATAAGTGGATTCCTAAATATTTAATGATTTCATGAACTAAATCCAGCTGTTTTTAAACACGATGGTCAACATGAAAACACTCAGAAAATTTTACTTGGGAGGACCCCTCCATACAGTCTCTGGATCCACGTCTTCACTTATTCCCTCCTGGTTGGTGTCCCAGCCAGAAGCAGTATCCTAGTTTGCAACTATCAAGAATACTATCTTTGGGTTTTACATGGCTCTTTTACTTACATGAAGCTAATTTGATAATTCCTTCAGCAGTCACTGAATTCCACACTCTCAAGTCCCTTTCTATGGTTACAGAGTGTGTTACCCATGCATCTATTGTAAAGATGCAATGTGTATGTTATCTCCCTTAAACATAGGTACAGAAGCTTATAAACTGCCATTCTGATGTCCCTGACTGGGAAACTTGCCCTCCAATACACACATTTGGTACTCGTACATTATCTTTTGGCTTTCTATCCACATGCCCATCTGTTAGGATGGCATTGTGCCTGCTTACAAGATGGTGTGCCAGCTTCACTAGACAATGATGCCAATCAAATAAGAGTTGCTGCAAGTGCTTTCTTTTCTAAAAGTAGCCCCTCTCAAGTGAAAGCAATGCTATAATGGTGCCACTTGTCTCTTTTTTCCTGTTTACACCTGCTGCCACTTATCATCCAAGATAGTGTTAGAATAGGACAGGAAGAGATGCAACATGGGGTGACTCTGGATTGTCAGAAAATAGCAGCAGAATTACAAGAGCAATTTCAGAAAGCCATTTTAAACATAGGGCACACTGACCATGCTGAACAGGATGCAGATCTGGACCAGAAATATTTAACTGGAAAAAAAGTGTTTGAGAAGAAGCATACTGCTGTAAAAAAAAAAAAAAAAAAAAAAGCTTTGTGTATATATGTTACTTATATAAATATATATACACACATGTACAGTTTTGGAACAGTAACCTGTATAGCTGAAAGGTTCAAGTGCAGGTAAACCTCTTTATTTTATTGCATGTCAATGAAGGCCACCTGTTCAACTCAGAAGAAACAGAACTACACCTAAGCAAAATATGACGTACAATTCAAATTGTTTGACAGTTTGTTATAAGATGTATAACCAGCTAGGACTGAAAAAAAACCAAAACAAAAACAAACCCCAAACCTTTTGTTTCCGTTTGTTATATAAGAAGAAAAAAAAAACCAACCAACAAAAAAAGAGTTGAGTATTTCACATCTGAATGCCTAGTGCCACTTTCCATGTTTTCCACTTTCTTTTGAAAGGGTATCAACTTTAAAAGTACAAGTAGAATGTAGAACATTTCTATATAGTCTGCAAAGCTCTTAAAGGTTTCAGTATTCAGAAATTAATCTGAGAATAAATTAATGATAAAGCAAGACATGAGGTCACAAATGTTCTGTGCATTTGTGCCATTTTAGAATGTTTATGGACTAAAAGTGAATATGTATTAGGGTAATTCTGAAAACTGATCAAATCAAGACCCTTTTAAAGCATGTCATCTAATTGTTTCCTTCGGAATGCTTGCTCAACAGTGTTTTCCACTTGCCTAAATGGAGGTAGTAGGACCTTATTTTTAAGTTGTTAAGTCAAGATCTAATTACTGAATTTGCATAGCATATGGTAAGAAACTATGAAGCAGTTCCTGAGGTGCACAAACCTTGCATTATTAATCCATGGAATTACTGGGGAAAAATTAATCTTACACAGAAATAAAGAAGGGCTCTCAGTTCTTACTTATGATGATCATTGTGATACTTGAAAGCACCTTAATAGCCCATTAGCAACCCATTATAGTGATCTTTCTGCAAAGGTGACCATCTCCTATAATGATTCATAGATTCATAGATTCATAGATATTAGGGGTTGGAAGGGACCTAGAAGATCATCTAGTCCAACCCCCC
>JAOEGS010016492.1:0-30134 GCA_025447755.1 Corythornis vintsioides | reverse complement strand
TTCAGAGGATAATTTAGTAATCTCAAAGAAGAGTATGAACACAGGCCAAATCCTCTTTTCTATAAGCAAAGGCACAGATAGATGTGATTAAAAAGAATACAGCTTCATAGCTTTCAGTTTGGTTAGCAGTTGATACAAAATGCAGGCATTCAGATGGCAGAAAGAGGAAAAATTTGGATTATTGTTTCTAAGAGTAAACTGGGGAGAAAAAATAAAAGCTAATTGAAGTGTAACTGAGTTTTTCACTACTGATGTATAGTGTAGCCCATAAAGAAACATGTTTTCAAAGTCTCAAATGCATGAGTAAAATACTGCAGCAGAAGCTATTATTATTGTAATAAACAGCAACTGAAGTCTCTGCACAGGGTTCTTCTGACTTTTCAACATTATTTTGTCATTATTTCTTTTCTAGTGTAATATTGGTGTTGCAAAACAAAATGTGGGAGGTATCTGTATGGGAAAATAGTGTTTGAACTCTTACAGTCAACACAGACAGTAAGAAAGACTGAAGATTGAACAGTCACAGAAAGTGATGCGAGTTCTCTGAAGTGTCTGGAAAAATATCATATCTAGGAATATAATCTGGCTTCTGAGTTCCTGTCATATGTCCTCTCTGGGTCACACCATTACCTTTTGCGGCCAATAGGTTGGATAAAGTCTAATTAGATAATACTTTGAAATGATTCGACCTCACTAAGTAGTGATAGGACCTAACTATACAGAGATAGAAAGGTAATAGTCCACAAACTCTTACTGGCTCTGCAAAAAGAAGTATAAAGTTTTACATTCATATATGAGAATTATCTAGGAGAGTATCTGATCTTACATAAACACACTGTCTGTTCATGGCTAATGCGTAAAAACTCTATTACATGACAAAACTGAAAGCCAATTTTTAAATTTCACTTAGAGAAAACAATAAAAGTCAGTCAGTGACCCAGAAAAGCTCAAATAAAGCTTCACTTATAATTTACATCCAAACAATTTACATCAAACATTTTCTGAAGGAGAGAGATGTGAATGATTCATTGTTAAATGTAATCTAGAATAACTCTTGACCCTCTGCTCTTTCATTCAGACTGTTCATTTAATGCAAAAGAAGCTCCATTCTTCTAAGGAAGTCCTGACTCCATTTTCCACCAGCATTATTGGGACATAGGATTAACATGCTGTAAACAAGATATATCTTATCACAACTCCTAGCAAGAGACTGCTATGTAGAAATGCAAATTGTCATGAAGCTGTCTCCTTAATCCTTTCTGTATTCATTTTTATTAGATTTCTTACTGGTTCCTTCAATCACATTTGCAGATTATTAAAAGTAAGAGTTTGGGAATATTCAGTCTTTTGAGCTGTCAACGCTGGCACTGCTGCATAGACAGAATACATAAAAACAAACACTCTCCTAATATTTGCTTTAGTGTTTTCTGGCATAGTATCATGTGTAATTGTGCTGTTAGCTGCAAGTCCCCAGGTGAGATTGGAAGGGATTTTTCTCTCCCTTATTGTGGTTTGATGACTTTTATATTACTAAAGGAACACTTGTCTATTAGAATGTCAGACTGGGAAAACTACCAAGTTGGTATAGAAATCACTTTGGTTTGTCAAATTTTCGTTTCCATTTTAACACTTTCAGAGTTTGTCAGCAATAGAAATGAAGTAATGAAAAGAACAAGGGAATTCTGTTCAAGGCAGGGAAGGAACAGGAAGTGTTCTCCTTCTATACAGGAGTTAAGGACAGACACACAGGATACCATGCTATAATCAGAGTTCTTCCATAACTGTCTAGCAGCTTGGCAAAGTCATGAATTTGCTTAAAAATGGAAGCAGAGTAACCCTCTATCTCTGGTGAAGCCTTCTCCTTGAAGCTCAACACAGTCATTTCAGTGTGCCTCTATTTTTATGTCTCTTTGCTATAGCTGCCCTTGATCTTGTAGGTAATGTCCCTGCCTCACTCTGGAAGGAGAGCACTGACTCCCTGCTCCAACTTTTGCTTTATAATCTTCTATTATTCTCTTAGGGTACAATAGCAACTCTTGGTTATTTCAGTTTTTCTGCCTCTTATGCCTGGAATTCCTCTCTAGGATATTTGAATTTTTGATCAGGTGGCCTAAGAGCCTTCACAGGGCTCATTTCCCACAGCAGGTAGCTAACAAAACTTAGTGTATTGACAACTAAACTTTTTCTTTCTAGCTCCTGCATAGATTTTCTTCTCTAGAAAGCAACAACACTCCCAGTCCTCCTTTACATAAAAAAAAAAAATTTCTTCTTGCAGAGTCACAACTGTCCTTCCTTCAGGGTAGAAGATCACCCCTGTAAGCAACCTTGCCTGCCTTCTCAGGCAATTGTTACAGGCTGGATTTCTTCTGAGCCTCATCAAGGGACTTACATAAACCTCTTTAACTGCAAGTAGTTAGTATATCATTTATAGTAAGCTGTTAGGAATAATGAACTACTGCTTCAAAACAAAGTCTAATTAATCACAGACGTGAATACAAGTCATTAAATGGAGATAAAAAGTGTAATTCACACAAATGCCTAATTATTGTCAGATTATTACAACTTTCAAAATCTTGTATGTATCTAAGTCACTTTTGAAAGTGGGAATTCAGCTCCTATGTCAGTACAATGGTTTTCAAAACATATGCCAGTTTTCATTTCTTCATTTGAATCTATTTTATTTGTTCACATTGAATGTTTTATATGCAGCTATATGACTATATATGCAGTACAGACTAGTCCAGTGCTGGGCCATTAAATATTAGGCTGATGCTAAACTGGCCCAACAGACATGTATATCATTGCCTGAGAAGGGAGAAAAGGTTTTACTGTAATTTGCAGATATATGCTTTGTGATAAATTATATACATGTGATTTATGTTAATTTAAGAGACCAAGAGTGTCTAGTGGTGTCAGGATAATTAGAGAGAAATATTTTATGGCTTACAATGAACAGAGCTCTGTTTCTTTCTGGAGTTAGTCCTGGATTCTGTAAAAGGGTGGCCCAGCCCACAAAAATACCCAAAATCACCTCGCTCAAATGCCTGTATGGAAATGCACACAGCATGGGGAACAATCAGGATGAACTAGAGATCTATGTGAGATCTCAGGACCATGATCTCATTGCAATCACTGAGACATGGTGGGACAGTTCACATGACAACTAACAATGCCAAAATATGTGTAGTAAATGGAAGGAGGAATTAGCAAAGTATATAGAGGAAAACATGTTATGAGACATGGTTGTTATATTAGGGGCTAGCTGGATCTAAAGGGGGTAATGTATTGCCTGGTGAGGTATCAGTGCTTCCTAATGTAACAAATGCTTTGGGCAGTCAGGACACTCCCCATTCACCCTGATACCTAGATACTACTCTTCCTTTTTTTTTTTTCCTCCTGGGTTTATGGGCTCTTTCCAGACTCTTCCCTTGATTGGAAAGACAGTGTGCAGTTCTTAGCCTTACTGGATCCATAAGGCAGACTTTTTTTCTCTAATTGTAGCCTAGACATGTTTTCCTATGTCTGTTGTAAAGTGTCATGTCTTGCAGACAAATCATTAAACTGCAATCTCAGCTCATTTGAAAAGGGTCTTTCTAGATAGATACTGTGAATTTTAGGAAAATTTGGAAATGTGAGCTGCAAACACCCATGTGAACAGGAAAAAAACTATTGTAGTAATCATTAGCTGTCAAAAGTTTTACCATTTTAACCTTATTTACAGGTTATGTATAAGTGCCTTGGAATCTTTCACATTCATACATGTTTACTTATGTGGTAGAGAATTCTAGTGCCAAAACCTTAGAATATTCCTGTTTTCACTAATACAGTATCATTTTCTGATTTTTATCACTTAGCTGCAAAGACAAATCAATGGGAAAGTCTGATTCTGTCTGATAACAGTATTATTAACCCCACATATTCCAAAATCTCTTAATGAGGTAATATATGATGACTTCATTTTATTTCCTTTTGATTTCTGAGTATGATTTAGGAAATATTCCAGAGCATTTTCCAGACTTCGCCCACACACCTTTTTTTTTGTTTGTTTGTTTTGTTTCTTCTCTTTTTAATGTAAGAAAATCAGTGTGTTCAATGGGCAGGGCTTTCTTGTTTCTTACGTTATCTTTCTGATTCTGCCACAGCCTTTAGGGTGATTTGGATTAGCAGTTCTCCTGTATTTCCAAGCTTTGCAAAGTGGGCTGAAAGCTGAAGGTATGAGGTACTAGAGACCATTCATGTTATGGGGTTATCCAGATCCAGAAGATTTTCTTCTGTCCCAAATTCCTGGTAGGAATATTTCCTGTTTTCTAATATACACCAAGGGAACCACAAGAAACACTGGATAGTTTTTACTTTCATCTCTCCTAATCCTTGGCATTGTTCCTCAGATAGTCTGTATATCTACTGGTACAATTCATTTCTTAATATTTATCTCTTTCACATTTATATAATCATTATCTTGGCTTTCAGTACAAATTTGAGAGCTCAACTGTTTTGGAAATGGTTTTTTTTATGTAATTTTAGTACTTTTCCAAAATAATTAATTTTGAAAATGAAGTTCATATTTGACATTTCCCGGTCAAATTTTCTTTTCGCTAAGCCTTGGAATACACACTTTCCCTCCCAGTGAACAGAATATTTGTCTTTTCTGTAGCTTGTGAAGAAATCTGGAAGAGTATCTATTCCTCAAATGTTGTTTTTGTTTGTTTGTTTTTAAGCTTTTGCTTTGAGTTGATCTTTTCATAGTTTGCCTTAAATATAACCATAAGCACTTCTCATAAGAGTGAGTTTCAAAGAATGCTGACCATGACTTAATAATAACTTTATTTTCCATTTCTTACCTTTAGGAAATAGTCAAGCTTCAATTTTTGTTAATATTTAAGTTTATTTACATTACAAGGAACATTATCAAACATTTTTGAATCTGCTTCTTTAAATCACTGATGTTATTGTTGAGGGGAGGGCTTTGCTTCCAAAAAGCTTTTGTTCTCACTCAAAGTGAAAATGCTCATAGCATTGTAAATGTGAACTACAAACTGAGTTTCTCCTTAGCAACTGCAGTATCTGCCAGTGCACGAGCCATATTCTGAGGTTTGAATATGCAAAATGACTAGGTCAGGCTGTCTTGAGGATATAAAAAATATTGGATGAAGTAAAAATGTGCCTGAAATTAAATTTGCAGAAAATCAAATATCTGTTGTTTAGCTCTAAGCAGATGTTGAAAAGGTTTTCCTGGATGCTGTTCTTAGAGATAGTATGTCTTTTGATCTGGAGCCAAATAAGAAATCTGGATGTTAGTCTGGATTTGAAAATTTTCTTTAAATAAACATATTAGTTAAGTATGTAAATCTGCTTATCATCACTTAAGGAACATTGCCAGAGTAAGAAACATCTGGAGCTCAATAACAGCTAACTTATTAATTCACATTTTTAGTATGTTTCATCCAGAGTATTGTAGGATTCTGTTATCTCAATTGCTTAAGTCAGCTTTATCTAAAAGGCAATTAGTTGTAAGTTCTGTTGTTTACATTTAGACTCATAGGAAATCCACAGAGTATAGTTTTATAGACCTAGTTACATAGCTTTCCAGATCTGTTCAGAAGTAGGGCAATGCACACTCTGGTATGAGTAAATCAAAGCTAAAATAATCATGGCTTTGAAACACCAGCGCTTGCTTCCACAGGAGACAGATTCTGAAAATTAATTGGTACTGTTTTGGATTATGAATTACATGGTCTGTTTTATTTATCTGAACCGATCACCGTGTAATTCCAAGAAAGGATTATTTGACCTGTTCCAGATAAGGACATAAGTAGAGATAGCAATACAGCCATATAAAGCTTCCTCAGTTCTATGACCACATTTTCCCTTAAGCTTAAAAAAAGTTTCTCAATCTAGTTCAACATGCAAATAGTTTGCTATAGATTTTAATGTTAGCATTTTCAAAACTGGCAGGTGCTGAATGTATTATAGTGTACTTTTGCTAGCAGAGATGATAGGCTTTGTTAACTCATGACATGTACCTTGTAGTTATTGAAGTGAGAATGGCTAATGGCTGAATGTGAGAAGGCTAGTAAATGAGGGAAATATGTTGTTTAAGGGATTATTATTTATTGATGATATATTAGTACAAATATCTACACAAAACCTCTATATTGAAACTATGAGCCTTAGAACTGCACAAGCAAGCTTGGAATTTGTACTTCTACATAAGTCTGTCTAGTTCACATACTCTGTGTGGCTGTGCAGAGAAGATGACTAAAAAAAAAAGGTATAAATTTCTGTCTGAATTGCATTCACAGTTCTGAAACTCAGGTAGCAAAATTTATTTTAAGTATATAAATATCCTTTTTTTTTTTTTTTTTTCAGTGAAGTTTGATGATAATAGTATTATTAAAGTAAAACTTCGTAGACCTGCTGGAATTTAGGAAATTCATGAGCTCCAGTTAATATCTTAATTGGATCCATCCCTTTTTAGGAACTTAGTAGCAATGTAAGGTAGTTCAGGTTTCTGTACCTTAAAATCACAGACTCTTTTAGATGTGTGTTCTTGCATGAGATTTATGGTGCGTTTTTATTCCGACAGGAGTTAGCCCCATATCAAAGCATTTTGTGAATTCACCTTTCTCAAGTACTGCTCAATGTTCAGTGAAGTCACAGTCTGATCCACAGCTGTGGATTAGAAGTGTTGGTCTTGTGTCCTTGAACAGATTATATAACAATTTATGATTACTTAGTGCTTGATGTGGCATCTGTTCATTAATTTAAATGTAGTTTTGTAGACATATCATAAAGATTAGTAGTACTATTTTTAATAACCTGATTAAATATAATGGCTCTGGAGCAAGGATTGCTTTCCTGTTTGTACTTGTCGCTGTGGAAGGGAGTACTGATTCAGAGTTTGATTGCCTTGGTGCTGCCATAAAATGAATGCTAAATAACTATATTAGTAATAAATTGGAAATAGAAGTCAGGTGATGACTTTGGTTTCTGAATATTATTTTCTGCCTTATTCTTGCTGCTGTGCTATGAAAATTACATTGGGGAGAGCAGAGAGTTCACTGCTTTTTGACATATAAAAGGAAAAAATATGGTGAATCCATGAAAGAATTTTAATACTAGCTGAGCTAACAAAGCTCATGTGTATGAGCCTCTGTTACTGTTTAAATGATTGTTATGTTTCAGTGTTTTAATAAGTGGAAGTTGCTCCACAGTGCACCTCCTGTGTGAGTTAAGCAATTCCTAATCTTCCTGACTCAAATCAATTAAGAATAAAAAATCAGTGACTATGATTGTTTCTGTACAGAAAAATACAGTTGCAGTCTATCTCTAGAGAGTGTATACATTAGAAGAGACATTCTATAAAAGGGATAGCCAAAATAGAACTGGAGGGCAAGAAATTACCAGCACAGTATTGAAAAAGTGTTTCCTAAATGAAACATAGAAAGTGTATTGATTTGTATCATATCCAATAATTGCACATTGTATTACTCAGCACGTCATGTACCTAATTGTCTTAGTTCCTTATAATAAGCCATGTTTCTATATTATAGATTGTAAATTTCTACCAGTCAAAATAAAAAAAAATCAGAAGAGTATAGTGATATATATAAAACCCAAAAGTATCATTTACTCATATATGAATGCTTCCAATCACTTATTTTTTTTTTTATAGGAATCTCAGTGTTTGGGCAAGAGAAGCCTACCTTGTATTATTTTAATATCTTTCACATGCATCTTGGTGTCACAAAGGGCAGTGAAGTCCAAGTAATCTTCACACTAGCTTTTTTGTACACAGGCAAAATATATTTATCAGGGAGCATTACTGCTATTTTATGTTGTGATTTTATTTAATTAATGTTATTTTATCTGCATACAGATTACATACTGGGTTGGGTTCATAATGCATCTGCTATTGTGAACCTGTTAACTTTGGGTGAGGTACAGCAATATGCACAAGCTGAAACCTATTCTTTGGATTACACCCATGAGTAGGCTTACATCTATTTATGTTAGTTTGGATCCCTCTTTCACCTTTCTTCCCTTTCTTAAAAAAGTGAAGAAGCTTACCCAGAGCCTAGGAGAAATCTAATAAATGTTACGTAAAGAAACAGTTATCTACAAAGAAAGAAATCTGTGATAGGGTTAATAGTTTCACATTTAGTTTGGGTGAAAGACATGAACTGATTGGAGCTCCCCTTGTTGTGTTTGTTCTTCTGGAAGAAGCATAATAGGAGCAATTAATAATTAATATGCTATAGGAAAAACGCAGCTCAGTAGTATACTCTGAGCAGACTTACTGAAACCTGTACTGATAGGGAAATACCTTTGCACAGGCAGTGAAAGGTCTCAGAATGCTTTTCCAGACCCAAAATGATCTATTGTGTGTGTGTAAATGATCACCAATGTAGCTTTTAGGTGGAAAAGTTCTGACAGAGGTGCTCAAACAACTTCCATGGAGCACTGCAAAGACAAACACTCTTTCTAACATCATTGGGGGTTACAGATTGTTATTTGCTGAAGGAAAATGAAAACGCTTTCTCTCACACAGAACACAGAATTTCATCACATTCATATATCTCAAATAAGGTGTTGAAAAGGAAGATATTTACTGGACTTCAGAAAGAATTTTCTTGAGTTCTTATGGTGATAATAGGCCCTCTTTCTCTGATGTATCACTCAGCAGGTGTCTATGCTGAAAATGTGGGCCTAAAATTTTCACATGGAGTTTTCTCTATTATTATTTTTTAAGAATAATAAATAGTGGGTTTTGGCGAGTCCAAGGAAGAAATTTGTTGTGACTGTAGAATGCAATTCTGAGGAGGTACAAAATGTAGTAGCAAATAGCCAATGAATCATCCTTTCTAAACAAAAAACAGTGTATAAAAAAGATCAAGGTTTATTATGCTTCACTTACTATGAAAGAAAAATGTTTGGGCAGATGCAATGTTAGCAAATTCATGGTGAACTGTTCACTTTGCCACAACAGATGAATGACTGTCATTGATAGACTGGTCAGACAGACTATAACAAAAAAACCATTTATCTTTTACAGATGGAGCATTCACCTGCTTTCTTTTTCAAGAAAAACATGAAAGCTGGAATGAAGTTTTACTGGAAGTCATGCACCTTTATTGTCATTAGTAGGCAAATGTGTAGTGACAGAAGGTAAGCTTGATCTTCTTATTTAATGTTTTATTGGTAAAAGGCATGGTTATTTTCCATATTGCTGAGTCCATAATGCACTCCCTCAGATATACTGAGCAGTTAAATGAGTTTGTTCCATGCATTAAATTTTGAAAAAAACATTTGGCCTCATTATTTGGTACTGAACACTCAGTCTTGTGCAAACCTGCTCTTAAAACTATGAATGACTCAGAATTCCATTCCTTTTACCAATAAAACATTAAATAAAACAGCTCAAATTGGTGCTCACTGTATTTATAGTAGGAAAAGGCAGTAACTTTAAAATATGTGAAACAAACAGAAGACAAAGTTGGTTGTCTTATACATATAATTTTATCCAAAGATTTCCAATTCAAACAAGGACATGGAGAAAACACAAGCCAACCAACCAAAACCAAACCAACCAAAACCCAACAAATCAAATATTCTAAGTAATTTCTATTATTTTTCAAAAAAATACAAAGTACTTCAAAAAAATTGAGGGGAAAAGGTTTTGCTTGCTCCCATACTATCTGAAGTGCATGGAATTTGCAATGAAGAAATCCAGTATAGAAAGCAACTTTTCTGAAGAGAGCTGAATAAACAGTAAACTCATAATTTCATCTTCAGACTACTAAAGTTGTGATAACCCTAGTTAAACACCATGATCCTCTACTGTACTTATCTGATCTAGCTATTTCTGTGCAGTATGGCCATATCCTTTCAATATATGTTCTCACATATCTGATAAAATGGAGCTGAGAGTGATGACAAAAACAGAAACATCTAGGAAATGAAAAATACGAAAAAGCTGAGTGTCAGGTATCAATCAATGGATCACTCAGGGCAATTGCAGTTAGGAAGTGGAAGTAGTTCCTTTTCCTGTGATGTAATTTGCAGATGATCGGGTTGGTGAAGGGAGTCAATGCTACTTCCCTTAGGCTGTTCAGAGATGTCTGTCCCAGAAATGCCACACATTAAGGAGAAGCTGTCAAATCCCTGAGGTACCACCCACTTCAGATGAGATAGAAGAGTGCATATGCCCTGTGGCAGTGCCATCCATTAGAACAGTCTGTGTAAGTTGCACTGTAAAGAAATGAGCAAACTGGAACAGAATGAAACATGAATTGTAAAGCATGGAGAAGTTCTCCTTCCAGTCAGTTTAAGCTTCCTGGCTCAGTCCAATCTCAACACCTCTCCAGTGACACATAACTTACTCTGTTTTTCCAGGTCTGTCCTTTCCCATTTGTCTAAGTTTACTTTTTTTTTTTTTTTTTTGTCATTTCAACTTAGCATGTATTCCCTCTCTGTTTTATAGTGCAATTATTTTAGTGATTTTTCTCCCTTTTCACATCATGTCAACTAATCAATTGCCTATATTTGTCTTGCCTCGCTTTGGCTAACGTTTCAACTACGCCACAATTCAGCTTTATGCTCCCCCACCTCTTAGTGCTCCCCCTCCATTATTATTTATTAATGGACTGCACAACTCTTCACCAAGAACCTAGACATATCTTAAAGGCGTTCAATAATTAAGCCCCACAATGAGCCTATAAAGGCTGCAATTATATTATCTATTTACCAGATGGCTAACCAGGAACAGACAGAAGTTAGGTAAATTGCCCTGGGTTAAAAGTTGGGGAAAGGGAGCACTGGGAATAGAATCCAGAGTCAGTTGAGTTTCTTTGCCAAAAGCTTGTAGTACTACAAAGTACATATACCAGCTGTTGGGGAATCACTTTGCTGGCCCAGAATTGTCCTGTTCTAGCTAAGAGCTTAAGATCTATTATTGAATAGGTTTTCAGACTCAGTCCTTGCCCTTTTCTTTCCTAAGGGGACAGCAGAAACATCTGAACTTGTAAACTTAAAATACAAGTTTGGCTATGTTTTCAGCTGTCTCCTGGAATAGTTTTGTAGGTTGAGGTCTGTGCATATCTGGATTATTATTATTTTTTTTTTAATTTATTTTAAAATGTGTATTAACAGCAAAATATTTAAAGGAGATCATTGTCTGTCTATCAATCTATCTGTCTGTCTATCTTAGTGTGAGCCAGACAGACAGGCTGTCCATAACATCAAAAAGCTAGGCTAGATTTGTTATCTGTGTGACCATCTGGACTACATAGTGAATTCTCTTTCACCATTAAACAGATGACTCACATTTTGTAAATAGTGACTTTAAGGAGTTTTTGCTAGAGCTACTTGTTTTGTGAGGCTGTCAAATTCTTAAGCAGTCCTTGTAAGATTAGTCCTTGGTGTCCATGTTCATCCTATCATATGTATGATCCTCTTTGATATGTCTCTGAACAGAATATAACCTGTAGAATATTCCAGATACATGGTTTGCAGCACATTTGGTGCTCTAAGTATTCTGGTGAAATATTTTAAGATCAATTTAAGCTTTTGAAGGGTCACAGTGTTACACTGCAGACTTGTAATAATTTAATGGTCAGTACACTGTGATCTCATTGTAGTGATTTTGAATTTTCATGTTAGGAATTTATCTATGAAGATGAATTCTTATGATGGACAAAAATACTGTTTCTCTGGTGCAGGAGCTGCAGACTCCAACTCATGATCTCACTATAAGGTTGGTCCCAACACCAGGCATTGCGTCCCTGCTCCCATTCTCCTAAAATGCACCATTCCTGGGGAGGGAGAGTAAACGTGCAAAATATTGTCATTATTTAGTAGTAAATGTGAAGAAATATCTTTTGGTCATTTTGCCTTTTGCTTTCTGAAACCTGACTTGAACTATTTGTGAGTTTCTCGAAGCTTCCCGTATGAACACTGATGGCAGTAGTCTCCAAGCATTTGATATTCTCAGCTCATTTCCAAATCTTCAGGAATTAACATGTTCCTGTGCCCAGGGAAGTGCCATGCAGGAGGGCTAGTTGCAGCATCTTGTGTAAACTCAGTGCAGTTGCAGAAGATCTTTAGGCTCCATTTGCAATTTTGGCATGAGAAAGATCGAATGCTGAAATATAGATCGCCTTTCCTTTTGTGGAAGAAAAAAAGAAAAGCCCATCCATATGAAATTGTGCTCATTACTGAGGGAAATAAATTCTTGACTGTCAAGCAAATGGGCAGCCTTTAGAAGTGGTTAGACTTGCACATCAATTACTAGGGAAAAACAACACCTGTGTACACTAATTATTTCTTTAATGGAAGGTTTTCAGATACAGGGTCAAATTCTCCATTTGCATCAATTGTATGCCAGAAAAAATTCATTGTTTTCAGTGGAATAACTACTGATTTACACTGATAGGTGTTTGAGTAAATTAGGTGAGTAGTATG
This sequence comes from Corythornis vintsioides, assembly GCA_025447755.1. NCBI lineage: Eukaryota > Metazoa > Chordata > Aves > Coraciiformes > Alcedinidae > Corythornis > Corythornis vintsioides. The sequence continues at coordinate 17,672 of JAOEGS010016492.1, read as the reverse complement.
TTATGGCACACATCAGGAATGTCGTCATAATAGGCGACAGCTTTAACTTTTAAATATATACTTTATATATTCTTACACGATCAATACTCCTTTAAATACTATTGGAATTAAACTGAGTAGTTTTGTTTCTTGTCTTTGTTTCATGTTTGTTGACTTTTTACTCTCCTTACTACTGTCAAAACTGTTTTGATGCTATAAATAAGAGCATGGATTAAATACATTCTTTGTGACAAGCAATGTGCAGTGTATACACTGCTTACTTCTAGAAGATATATTTTTTTATTATTATTTTGAATCTACACTCTTCCATTATTCTGAAGATCAGAAGTAGTACATCTGAGACCCAGTTATGAAAAAATGATGTGTCTGTGTGTGTATATATACACACATACATATATTTTGCTTGTGACAGATACATGCTTGTGCCTGAAAATATTCACAGTCATAGAAACTGTAGCTTTAAGGAAGTTGCAGGCTCTGTGTTGCTGTTTTTATTTACTAGAGGTATTCTGTATGATGCTGTGATACAAGATCCTGTGTTATGTTGAGACTGAATATGATTAATAGGATAAATCAATTAGCCTTGAAGTTTTCCTTCTGACTAAAGAATTAGGTGTACAAACAATTAAGAGTGGAGAGATCACTGTGCATTGGTTGTATCTCCCTGTGCCCAGGCACTTGAGTAGCTGTGTCCTAATTCCCACCACAGCCAGGCATTCTGCAACATCCAGTGTTCTGGTAGGTATGTTTATGATTTATATTGATGTGGCCAAATCTTTAGCAGGTGTAAGTTGACTTGAGTGAAACTCTGTTTACATGAAAGGAAAATATCACCAATGATGTGCATTGTGCCCATTGCACTGATGCTTTTTTAAAATCTGGCCTTGTCACCCCCTGTGGCACACAATGCAGTAGGAATTAAATTTAAATAAAACCAATATATACATAGGAGAAGAAACATCAAGGGCAGCTAGGTATATGTGTTAGGTGAAGGCAATATACATTGTTGTATATTTTCACCAAGTACTGTATTAGACCAGTGATTTGCAGGTGGGAATAAAACAGAAAAAAAAGAGCCTTTCTCTCTGTAACTGTCCTAGGGCTTGCACAGTCCAGTGACTGTGAAGTCTAGTCTCATCCGAGACAATTTTGGTTTATATTTGTCTTCATTACTGAGCATGCTTCATATTCTCTTCCTCAGCTCACTGCAGTTTCATTTCTTCATTTTATGTATCAGAAAGCTGGACAAAGTCAGCTCAACTGGAAGCAGAATTTAGACTTTAATATTATTAAGTCAGAAACCATCTCAGTAATCTGGAAAGATGGTGGAAATGTGTGGTCTTGGCATGACGGTCTTTTTTAATTACTGTGGATTTCTTATCATCTACGTTTCCCTGCAGTTTAGCAAATATATTTGTGAACTTGTGAGTGTCAAACTCCCCTCTAGTGGTTGCTCTACAGAGAGAATAAACATTGATTTAGCTTGTTGACAAGTATTTAACTCTGGACTGAGAAAGATGACAATCTGTGTGAGATTCTGATGAGCGTACATAATGAAATTTATTTTCTTCCTCTTTTAATGATTTAGTTACTTCACATGTTGAAATACTATAATTAAAACATGAATCATTGTCAAGGCAAACAAACAAAGCCACCCAAACAAAAAGAATTATGGCACTATACTCTGCAAAATGCGAATGTGCCACCTATTGGTGATGCCTTTGCACTTGTGCACTCTCCAGCAGGTCAAGCAGCAACGCCACAAGGAACAATGTCATTTGTCCCACACAACACAATAAAGCCACACACAGCTCTCTGCCTAGTTGTATTAATGCAGTACAAGTGCTGCAATAATATAAAAGCAAGAATTGAGCAATAAGTGTGAAATAAAGAACTGAGTGTTAAAAATGTGCAAAGAATAGAGTGACTCATTAAGTGTCATTAAGATTAAAAGAGTTCCATTTCTTGCTAACAGAGTTCTCAGCAGCAGATTGTGAAACCAGAAATACACTCTACAAGGCAGAAGTTTTTTGCTATGTGTGAAGAGGAAAGATATGGTGAACTTGTATGTTTCTCAGCCATCTGAGCTGTAAATTTGCACCTCTACAATCCTCTCAGAGAATCTGTTAATAACTTTTTGGAAGCTATTCTGCTCAAATCTTATAAGACAGCAAGATTGGACCCTGGCTGTGAAGGGTCCATGCGAGGAAAAGAAAAAGCCTAGGGACATCTGACTTTGAAAACTCTTTTGTGAAGGTTTTATTTCCCAGTTTTCAAAAGGAACCTCCATTCATCTTTTATGCCTGTTCAGAATGCAATTTCTGTTGTTTATATGTTTTACACAGGTACCTTTGGTCTTCTCTAAGTGCCAGTAATTACACTTGTGCATGCAGAAGTAGAGTAAGAATTTTTTAACTGTAATTCTTCTAATTTAATTTTCTTATGGTTTATACAGCAGATACTGATTTTGCCTACTCTCCAGGATAATATTCAGTAATGGTACCAACTCTGCTTCATTTTATGTAGTAGAATAAAAATAAAGAGTAATCTCATTAGTATTCTCAGACTAAAAAAGAGAAAGTGCTATTTGGTAAAAAAATTGTTGAAATGTGTGGTTTTGCTCATCATCTTGCTGCTTCCTCACAGTTTAGTCTTTATGGTGGGTTTTTTTGTTTGGTTGGGTGTTTTTGGTGTGGTTTGTTGTTGTTTTAGGTTTTGTTGTTGTTTTGGGTTGGGTTTTGTTGTTGTTGCTGTGAGTGGCTCACTTTAGTGAAAGGACAAAGTCAACCCTGACTGGCTTCAATAAGCTAAGCACTGGGGTGTGACATTAAATGTACACACTAGAATGTAAGATGTTGATGAAAACAGAACCAGTTCTGGAGAGATATGATGATAATGATAGCTAGCATATAGCAAGTAACATACACCACATGTAATATTTGTCTAATCATCTAAAAATACTGGTTTTCCTTAAACTTGAGATTTTTCAGAATAACAAAACAACTCAGCAACCTAGATAAAACTTGGAATGAAGAACCAAAAAAAGCACATTTGAAAATATGGAGTATGTTGTTATACCCATAAAGATTGTAAAGCAGTAGCTGTGTCAGGTCCTCTTAAAAAGAATATGCTTTCATCTTATGTCTTAATGTAAGACCATCTTTTACAGCAGATGTTCTGGGAGTGCTCCCTCCCTTACGCAATGACAGAAGCATACCAATGCTCCTAGAGAGGTTTACCTTTCAGAACTGACAAGTGTTAAAAGACAAGGGGGGTGAGAACAGGTTTATAATCTTCACCACAGATATGAGGGAAAGGGTATTAAAATATACTGTGTAAGGGAGAGGAGAAAAATCAGACACATTAAATAAAATCTGTATAAATAGTAACAGTGAAGTCATACAACGATCTTTAACAAAATAAGCCCTGCTAAAGCAGGCCATGAGCAGTGAGAGCTGCTATTTCTTATGGGATGCAGTGATAAAGAAATTACATAGTTATTTGAGAGGAACATAAATAAAGATTAATAGGTTAATGAGTTATTTTCCTTTCATTACTATACTATTGTACTTTATTATAATTGCTTTGCACTCATTTAATTAAATTTGAACTAGGGCCAACACAAGATAATTTGTTTTCCCTGTACTAAACAATGAGTATGCAGATTGGAAGTACTGAAGCAGTAATCAGCCCTCTGTTTGCAACACTTTTCTACTCTGAGTAGACATTATAATTGATAATTTGATTGTTGCAGCACTCCGTGCAATATATTTTAAAGCAACATTAACATAATGGAAATTATGTTGTGTGCCTAATCCGAGCTTTTCACTGTGTAAGTAAACGAATCCCATTCTGTAATGAATTAGGGCACTATCCACCAAACATTAGTCCAACCTTTACATGCCTCATTTTGGAATAGAGCTATCTGCTTCTAGCCTCCAGTCAATGTCTTCCCTATCAAGTTATATCACTTAAGATGTACACAAAGAAGAGCAAAAGTCACAAGCTACAATAGCTAAGCTAAGTATTTCAGTAAAACCTGGTTTGTTCTGACATAAGTCTGTTAAAGTTAAGTAGTTTTTGTATAGTCCCTGTACAATTCTTGCATTGTTTCACAGGAAAATGTTTGTCCAGTCCATTAGAATTTATCTTTCTATGCAGATGCTAAGAAACCTGGTAGTGATTGACCTGAGTAGCAGAACCATGGTGTGATTCAGATATCAAGGTAGGAATTTTAATGCCTGTAATAAAAAGAAAGTTACCTCCAGCTTCCTTTTTTAACATTTTTATGTATGCTGAACTTATTTATGAAGCAGAGTGTATCATTTGTGCATATTCTACAAGAATTAAAAGAATGGCTGGGGTTCTCTTTGGTCTTTATCCCAATTGCATGCCCAACATGCATTTTTAATGTGTTGCTTCCTGTTGCCCCGGTACCTGAGGCATTGGGTGAGGAATTGGCCTCTATATGTCCTGTACATCCTGAATGAATGAAGTCGTGAGAATGGTGGGACAATCCTGAGCAGTTGTGTTCGACCTCAGTAGTCACCAGGGTTATCTTGCCTTTCAAGTTTGGGCTGTGGAAAAGAAGTGGAAAAACAAAGTGAAGCGTGATAACTTATAAAACTCTATCAACACAAACTGTATTTGTTTTCTGACAAAATAAGAGTGGCTTTGCTTGCATAAAGGTTTGAGTCACCTAATTTAATATTTGCCTATTTACTTTTATGGCCTGAAGTGTCCCTGTACTAAAAAGGTGAGTTGTGGGTTTGCAAAAGAAGTTCAACTTGTTTGCGAAAAGTGTCACAGAGGAGAGAATTTCATTTACTGTCTGTGAGGACTGAGCTTGAAAAGTCTTCTATGTTTTTTTCTTATGCAAGTAATCCTGCTGAAAAATATTCACAAATAATATTTTAGAGAAGTCTTGATGAGATTAAATGTGCCTGCTGATTGGGTTGGAGAACACTGCTAATCAGCGTGGAGTGGCCCAGGTTGCCTGCACAGGCTTCTCTTGTTCTCTACTATGTTTCCAAGGGAAGTTTTCAAAGGAGGGGAGAGGCCTAACTGAGAGGCTTGACCACTTTTTTGGTTGGTTTTTTCCTCTAGTGTGTCCTTCTTTTTCTTTTGATAATGATTATTTAACATCATTATAAAGCCTAATATGTTAGGAAAGATGCAACTGGAGCTGAGAGAAAATTAGAAGCAGGACAGGAAAATTAACAGTATTACGTGTATATAAAAAGATGTCAGAGAATGCTCTCAACTCTAAAATGACTGATCCTCTGGAATTTCTCTCTGTCCCATGGTATGGTCTGAGACCACATGTCATAGTTTTATCCTTTTTGGGACTTAAGCAGTTTTCCAGGCATATAATAGGAATCCTGCCCTCAGATAGTGAAAACTCACTATATTAGAGACTAATTTTCATCCTCACGGTCTAATTAAAGTCTAGAAGTACTGAAGTGAGCTTTGTGTCAGTAAAATGAGATGGAGCTGACTGCCAATGGTGAGGTACTATGAGTTGGGAAGGAGCTTGGGAACGAGACTTCCTTCTTTAGGTTGGAATGAAGGGAAACCTCTCTTCATTCAAAGCCTGTAGGCAGATTTCTTTCCCACCGATAACAGCACAAAGTACAGGAGCCCTTTGTAACTTATCTACTGTTACACCTAACCAAAAAAACCTCCTGAATCTTGGTACAGGTTGCAATCGTTGTGGTGGTTCCGTTTTGCAACAGAGGCTGTTGCAAAACACAACAAACAGGTTGTGTTTCAGCAGCTTTTGAGTATTCCAGAGACAGGCTTTGACTGATTAAGGAGAAATTGGATCCATGGAAGACAGGGCATCATTTAGTCTTCATCTTGAGGAGTGGTGGGATTTTTCCACACCACCTTATAATTTGTTACAGTGTGTTATGCCTTCAGAAAAACTAATTTATATGTCTCAGGTAGAAAGTGGATCATAAGTGCCCTCTCTTTTTATACAAAGCCACTGCTATTAGCCCACAAGGCAAATCCAGGGAGGTTTCTGCTTTCCATTTACAGTACTTTTCAATTGATTGGTCAGTGGTGTGTATCCTTTTTCAGTTTTTTATTCCCTCTCTTTCAGACTTGGAATATCATTGCCTGAAATCCTGAGGGTAACATTATAGATTTCTTTTTCTTTCAAACAGAGACCTTTAAACACACAACATACCTGAATTGCCCCTCTGTCTAGCTTTAATTCTGTCTGGGTGTGTAGCCCAAATAAGACTGAACACCTTAATATTGTTTCTGTACACAGTTTAAAAGGTTGGACAAAAAAGGGAACAATCCTTCTCATAACTGTGCATAATAAACACAGCTGGACTGGAGGTGTAAGAATGGGACAATATATTGGTATGAGGTATTATAACCAAGTTAAGTTTATAATTAAATTTTAAAAAGCATATGAAGAAAGAAATGCTCTAAAAAGCATGAGGATCATGGAAAGGAATGGATGGAAAAGAAAATAGGAGATTTTCAAAGCTTTTTGAAGTTTTGTAGCTAGAGAATTATACCTGCCATCCAGTGTCGATATTTATTTGGGATAAATAAAATAGCAGTTGAGACTGCTGAAATACATATATCAATCATCTATAAGATAATGCTGGTGGGGAAGATTGAAAGATTACTGAACAAAGGGGAGAGTGTAAGCAAAAGGAACAAAATAAGTTTGTGCAAAAAGGCTAAGATAAATAAGAGATTTTCTGAATACAAAAGAAAGGAGGTCACTGGAGAAAGCAGTAGAGTTTGAGACCTACCTTTGGTTGAGAGAAATGTATTTGTTGGATGCTAAACATTTTGACTCCATTTTCTCAAGGAAGATGAGGATAATACAAATAAGAGAGACACTGAAACAGAAAAAGAATAAGGCATTAATATAGACTCTGAATACCGAGAAAATCCAGGCCTTGAAAAAATAAACCCAGCTTTCTGTAAGAAGTTAAAACACTCAGGAGTAGACATGAAGATGCTGACCCCGCTACGGGAAATAGTGACTGGCTGGAAATGCCAAATTACTTCAAATATAGTCAAAGACTTTTAATTCTTGGCAGATTTTAAGTCACAACAGATGTTCTGGATAGTGTGTGGTTACAAGGGGATAGTTTTGCACATAGAGGTTTCACTTTTATTTTTGTACTACATGCTTTTTCTCTTGTTTGTTATAGAGAGAAGGACACCAAAATGGGACCAAGTTGAGGCTGATGCAGAGGAGCAGTGATGAGAGGCCACATCTTCATGCTATTTGAGTAGAGTATTTAATGGTAAATTTAACAAGTAGAGCAGTCAAACAGGAGAAAGTATCTGCCAAAGCAAGGTCTCCCAGAGCTTTGCTAGTGCTTGTATTCATCACACCATACATAATCTAGTCCAAATTCTTCTATTCTAAATACAGTAAGAAAAATTAGACATATGGAGTTTCTGTACAGGCAATTTTGGGTTGTATATGCTTTTAAGTAATATATATCCTATGCATCATCAGCCCATAGAGTTCCCAATGCTAGATATGTGTAAATCATCCTTAGAAGGAGAAAACACCAAGACATACAGTGACATTTTTAGAAGCAGACTTAAAAATCTGAGGGAACACAATGGATGGTACTTAGGAGAACAGAAAAGACTGCAGGCTCACAACCAAGTAAATAATGTGTAAAATAATCTTTCAAAGTTAGCACAAAACAATGGACAGCAGTAAGGGTGATGAGTTTTCAGAGAGAAAAAAGTGATGAACAACAAAAAGAATCAGACCAAACCGTGAAATGCAAATGCGGAGGTTTCACATAGTCTGATGCTGGTGAGAGATAACAGTATTATGGTAATGATCAAATGCAGAAGGGATTGTGCCATCAGAGGATTTATTTCTTTAAAAATAAAATCTTAAAAATTGACATGTGTGTGGTGTACACAAATGCACGTCAACTAAAACACAACTTCGAATTTTGCCTCTTGTAGTTCTGAAGAAAAAATGTGAGAGCCCTTCAGGGATGGGTGCTACCCAAGAGACACCCCGCCCCCTCCCCCCCCCCATTTGACCAGCATCTCCCCTTATGCTTCAGCCATAGAGCCATGGCCCTTTTGTGAAGCACAGCCTTTAATGGAAAAGTGCTAACTGAAATGTGAATACATGGGACATCTATGTGATGGTTTTTGGTTTGTTTTTTTTTTTTTTACCAGAGCCAAACTGCAGTTTAAATGGAAAAAGGCAAAATGGAGAATTCTGTCTGTAGGTGCCACAGATTAATGCACGGTATTTGTTGTCATGCTTAGGACTCACTGAAAGGCTCAGATGAGGCTGTAGCATCCTGCCTGGAAATGGGAGTGTTTTCGCCAGAGAGATGATGGATCATCAGCCACACTCTATCAGATAGAAATCTTAATCTTGAATAACCGAAGCTCAGATATCATGCAAGAGCACTTCTATTCATCCAAAGATGACTGTCTGTATAGCAGCTGTCAGCAGAGGTCCCTATGGTCTGCCAAAACCTGCATCTTCCACTTTTCTTCAAGGATGTGAAGATGGGCAAAAATGTAAGTTAATAGTAAAAGATTAAGCAAGTTGAAAAGTGGAGAGTGGCGTATGATTGTAAAGATAGTTGAATATTGAATTGTTGTACATTGAAGCAGTTAGGAACATTGATTACCGTGGATTTTAAATATTAGAGGAGGCGTACACTATCCAGGACATGTTCTCCCTGAGAAATTGCGTCCTTGAGAAATCGAAATATATGTGCATAACCCTAAAAAGCCTGTACCTCAGAACCATCCCTGGAACATGTCTAGACTGTATTTTGCTTTGCTGAACTCATAGGAAAGCTAGGATTCTCCCTCTTCCTTCTCAGGCATTGTGGGTCCCAAATTGGTTCAAACCCCAGTAATCCCACCTGAAGAACCAAATATTCCTGAAAAAAAGGGGGTACACTGTCTGCAGGACAGATATGTGCTAGGGTTGTACATCCAAGCTGGCTTTAAATTAGGTTGCTCAGTGAGTAATGTAGCCCTAGCAGCGCAGAGCCAGCACAGGGCAAGCTGTTTACCCAGTTTTTCAGCCATGGAACAACATTCACATCAGTGAATGCAGTGGAGACATACCCAGAATAAGAATGTGATTTATTCTTTCAATGTGAGAAGCAGCTATATGTTCAACAAAGGCTTTCCTTAGACTAATGGCCAAAGTAGGCCTCAGTGCAGCTCCTCTATAGACTGAGAAGAAAGGATTGTTTGTTGAGGCCCAACTGTCCCCAGAAACCAGTCTGCTGAGTGGATTCCGTCATGTATGAGTTCTCTGCTCACTTCATTGTCACGGGTGTTTCCGCAAGCCTGCCATGCACAGCATAACTGGGGAATTTACTACAGCAGTTGCTGATAGAGCAAATAATTCAAAGTCCTGTCACAGCTTGAAAAGAACAGATGACTACTATAAACCAGTTTAATATATATAAGATATTGCTTACCGATGGAATACTGGACAATGTGATTTTCTATTGAACCTCTCTCAAGGAATGGCAGAGCATTTAATGAAGGTGTGAGTTAAGAGTTGTGGTTGTTCAGTCCAGAGCGTGGCTGGTTTAGCATTCCGATGCAAAATCCTTATGCGCTCTGCAGTAACTCGCAGGGCTGTTGCTGTTAAGGGCTGAGATGGGCACACTGGTCCTGACACTGTTTTTGTCCTGTTGAACTGTTTGTGGTATTGCTTAGCTCCTCCTCAGATGGGAACCAGAGGAAGAAGGGAGGAAACTTTTGTTAACTCTTAGCATTTCCCCAATGATGGCGACAATAACTTTGACCATGCAGCACCTTTATTAATGGCCAGGGCTGCAATTGGGTGAGCCCTAGTTTGTGTGTAGGAATTTTCTTAGTCAGCATGGGCCTCCTGTGTTCTTGTGAGACAAGAATGAGATCTCCTGTTCCAGTGTGGGTAGCTACCCTTCCTGAATAGTTGAAACAGCCAAGGAGTAAAGTACATCACTTGCTTCCCAGAGGGACTTCAGCTGAATTTAAAGTCATTTATGCATCTAATTCATGTAAACTAATGCTCCTGAAAACTTCTGCCTTTTCAACCCAGTTTACAATTTCACTCATTTGGGATGTCATTCATTTCCAGGCTTTTGGAATTCTGTTTTTATTTGCCTGTCTCCTGGCACTGATCCTTTGGTGTAACACTGTTATGTTCCTTGCCTTTCTTAATATTCGGGGTCAGGATATCGTTATGGAAAAGCAAGACCACTCTTCCCAGCAATGAGATGTGTCTAACCAATGTAATACAAGGACATTCAACCATGTGACACAGAGCAAACAGTTGTGCTTACACAACTATTTAAACAGTTGTGCAAGCAACAATAAGTTTCTTATTTCAACTGCACATTAGCATGGCTTTAGTGCTTGCACAATTTTTGGTAAAATTGGCTGGAAGTGTAGGTAGAAGTAGTTGCTCTAAAGTAAATGTATTCAGCTGAAGGAGGCAGACTAAGGCTGCATGTATTCAGTTGTCTTATGTGAAGCTTGGTTATAAAGCACATGCTAGAGCAGAGACCAGTCCAAAGGGGCCTAGAACTACTGAGCCAGATCACAGCTCATGTAAGTTTTTCTTAAGGCTGTAAGGTTCTCTTCTGTTTCCTGCCATCTCTAAACAGCTCATGTAAGTTTCCCATTATCATGCAAAGTTTTTAGTTGGACTAATATTCTTCTGTCTATAAATAATATCAAGCTGGCAGTGAAAGAGCAGCTTTTAACCTTTGAGATCTATATGGCCTGAAAACAATGAGAATTACTTTTGTCTTACACTGTTGTCATCAGGGACACTCAAATCACTCATCTTAGTCTGCACCAGAGTGTATAGTTTTTATAATATTCTGGGACCCTGAGTGACAGTGTGGGTTAAACAAATCCTACCAAAGCTTGTGGGGTAGGTGCACAGCCTTGGATGTTGCAGGCAATGTGGCTCATCTCTGAATTGCATGTGCATCCTCAGTTGAGTTCTGCAGCAAATGAGACACACTGCTCCTGGAGTTCTATCTGCCTGTGGTGTGCCATGGGCTATCCCTTTATGGGCACCCTGGCTTTGTGGTAGCAGTGTGCTGTAGGTGGTGAAGTGCTGGGTTTCTGATGGAGGTAGCTCAAGGCAGAGTTTCACTCCAGAATGCCCTGCAGTTTCTCTTAGCATGCAGCTCTTGGCACAGGCTGTTGCTCGGCTGTTTATGGGATCCTGACTTGGGTTTTCTCACATGTGTGATACACTACCTGGGCACTGGCAATGTGCAGCTGTCAGGACACAAAGGTGCCATGGCACCATGGGCAGAAATGGCTGGAATATCATGGCAAAATGCAAAATAAAATAAAAAAAAAAATGGATCTGAGAGGAGGACTTCTCAAGGGAGAGGAAAGAGTTTGTGGAAGTCACTGGCTACCTACAACTGCTTTGGAGCTGTTGGGGTATTAGTGCCTTATTAACGAGGGGCACTGATTGCCTTTCTTCAACAGAATCACAGAATGTCAGGGGTTTGAAGGAACCTCAAAAGATCACCTAGCATAACCCCCCTGCCAGAGCAGGAAGTTACTTAAATACAAAGAAAAAAACCCAAAACATTTTGATGGACAATTTTCCAATATTTCCACTTATTGATTGTTCAGGCAGCTCACAGGTGTCTGGGAGATTTGTCTTGAATAAATACATAACAATAGAATATCTGCAGTGCTATTTTCCCCATTTAAGGCATTGTATATTGAGGTTGTACTCAAGCAAATGTGGGGGAGCTAATAGACTTTTTCAAGAGCCCTGAATTTACTCTGCCTGGAATGATAAGCTTTTTAAGCTGAATTTGCCACAAACCCTTCAATGAGTGAGTTTCAGGACAAATATTAAACATGTGAATTTTAAGATGCTTATTAGAGAATATAATCTAGAATTCTTTCTGAATGGATGAAGAGATTTTGCAGAAGACTATCTACTGTTTTGATTTACCCCTTACTAAGAGAAACTATACATGTTGACTGCTGAAGCCAGTAAAAGCTAAAAAAGAACCCAGTCTAGTTATTTCACAATAGATATGTGCATAAATTCTCACAAATTATAGGCCAGTAAGGTCTCATGCTTGGAGCGTGAGGCACATTAATGGATTCTCATCTTTGCTCTCCCTGTTCAGCCCTTGCATGTCATGCAGTGGTGGCTCAGCACAGAAACAAAGCCCCTCTCCAGTGTAGGTATTTGCTGGCCCACACATGGTGTATGGAGCCCCAGAGCAGCACAGAGATCATGACTTCATGCTCCACAAAAGCAGATTTTTTTCTGGTTGCGCTCAGCTCTCAGAAGGCTGTTTGTTGTGCAGGTCTTCCTCAAATGTGGCTTGTCATGCCAAGGGCCTCACAGATCAGGACTTAGAAATGTTGAGTGTGCTGTGTTCAATACATGAGACCAAATGCAGAGAAGGCAATGCTCTTCATGGCTCTGATTCAGTCAAACACCTAAAAATGCCCCTGCTTTCAGCCACGTGGGACTTTAGATTTTAGTGTTACATACCTTTGAAAAAAATACAAGCTGTTCATGACGTTTCATGAACAAAAAGGGAGGCTGTGTTCTGCAGCTTTTTTTTTTTTCTGGTGGAAATTATTCATTCAGGTCACCCTTTTACTGTAAAAGTATAGGAGCAGGAGTGAATCCTGCCAAGAGTCCTTAGGGCGGTGAAGTTGCTCCATTGCATACAGAATGTGCAAGAATGGGTGAAAGGGTGGGGAGGAAAAGAGCTGCTGCTCCCTTCTGCTCCTAATCTGAAAGGTACCGCATTGGTCACAGCTCCTCGGTGTGGTGGTATGGCATGAAGGCTTCATTCATGTGCTCCTGGTGCTGGCCCAGCCTTGATGTGTCCTCCTGGAATGGGACTGATTTCACCATACCTCTCCATGACTGTTTTGCCTGCCTATGCTCCACTGTCCCACAGAACTGGTTTCACTGGGGATATGGCCATCAGCCTGTGGCCACTGCAGGCAGAGCTTCCCCCACTGTCCCCTGTCCTCCATGAAATTCACTATGGGAGGAAGAGAAGCTTGCAGAGCTGAGACTTGTTACTATGACAGGCCTTGAAGTTGCCTCAGCAGCTGGACAGATGTCATTGAAAGTCAAAAGAGGGAAAAAAAAACAACACAAAACAAGTTTGGGAAAAATTCATGTCAGACAATACTTGTTATAGGAATTGCTTTCAGCGAGATACAAACACGTTATCCTTTCATTTCTGCAACAGTTCTGAGTTGCTTCATTAATAACAGACGTGTTTTGGAGAGTGACAAGATGGGAACCAGCACTGTAATTACACACTGCTCTTTTTGTGAGGACTGCCATGAAAACAACTGTAAGTTCTCATTACCTCCGAAGAAATGCAGCAAAAAATATTTCTTAACACCTTGCCCTCTATTACAACTGGACACCGTTACAGAATGACATGAATCATTCAAAAGTGAAAATGTAACCCGCAGAAATGTTATTCAGTAACAAATTTTCCTACAAAAGAAGGTATTTCTACTTGCCTAATTAAAGGATAATGAAAAAAAAAGGTATATATTTTGGCAATTGTTGTGGAATTATGTTGATATTTTTCTCAAAAGTCAGATCATCATAGCACAAACAATGTACAAAAGAAAAATGTTTCCTTTTCCTGGAGTTAAGTAATTAAAAACTTTCTCCTTGATCAATTCACTGAACACTGAAGGAGATATTCCATGGCTCTTCAGTACCTGAAATGCCTTTTTTTTTTTTTTTCCAAGAAAAACTGTGCTTACCTGTGCTCTTTAAATAAAGCAGTGATAATCTTTATCATTACACTCTTGACTTTGTTTCAATATGCTTTTTAATGCAAATTTCCTAATCTAACTTGTAAAACATTTAATATTTAGAATATACTCCTTTAAGATCCATCAAAAGAGGCAAAGCTGCATAACAATGCCTGGTGCTGGAGCATTGTGAGCCTGCTACAAAGGAATGAGGTGATTCTTTCTTTCAGGTCAGAAGGTCAGGCTTCACTGCATTAATTTTGCTGAGTCTCTTTGTTATTTATTACAAACAAGGTCATTTATTTTCATTTCCTTGTTTCTAATTGCATGCATCTCCTTTGGAGTATGAACTCAGTAAACAGGTGGCTGAAATGCTGGGGAAAATGCTTGAAGCTGTTCCAGAAAAAAGGGCATGTCCCACACTGGTAAAGCAATTTGATGAGTTAGAGATTTAGTCATAGCAGGATGTGCACCTGCTTGAAAGCAAACACGCTTCTCTTTGGCACACACAGATACATGCAAATTAAACGAGATTATTTTACTCTGAATGGCAGGCTGATATTTGATCAAATTTAACATTGTATATTTAAAATAAAGCCTTGGTGTATGTTAGTGAAATACAATCTCTATTCAGCTTCTTTTGATATTTTTTTCCCCACTTCTCTGATGAGTATTGTAAATGAATGATATTTCTTCAGTAGTTGAGCCTACAAAAAGATGTCTCTGGAGGAGAACTTTATCAGAGAATCTTTATGATTAGAACTACCTGCATGCACTGAAAAAGAAAAAGAAAAAAAGAATAAAAAAGGTAGGATGCTTGACTGACAACGAATAAACCCAGATCTTAAATTGTTAATTCTAAAATGAATTCCCACAAATTAAAGGGCATTCGTTGAAGTTATAGTAATACATCTTTTTAATCCAGTAAGACCCATGTTGTCAGGAAGCCCAAAACTAATTCCTAAATATATTTATGGGCAGCTTTTGCATAGGCAGCTATTGAATTTGCATTTGGAGATAGAGGCACTATATTTCTAAATCTGTGGCTGCTTTGTCCTGAAAGATGAGATACATTATGGACTACCTTGATTTTAGGGGTAATGTAGAATATAGCAGGAAGCAGTAATTTTCTGGCATGACTGAGCTTTTGTTTTTGGTAGTTGAGAATGTGTCCATGGCTGAATCCATAAGGGAAACAGAAGGAGCTTTTTTATCAAGATCTTTCTCTGCAAAGAACAGGAGGCACCATGCCCTAAGTTCATAGGCTCTGCGGTGAACTCTGGGGCTTAAGAAACTGTCTCTGAGCAAGGGGGAAATGTGGGAGGAAAGCTGAGGAGATGGACGTGCCATTCCAAGCCACAATTGTTTTGTCCATTTTCTAAGATTGGGTATATGGGGGGGGGTGTTTGGAGGAGGCTCTGCAAGGTCATGTTACCCCCCTGCTCTTTCTGTCATTTGTCTGCAGATTATTTCCTAAGAGTGGGGTAGGGAAGGCAATTTGGTTGTAAGGATTATGCTACTACTTTCATTGTTTAGGATGCATACTGTAGCCTTTCTATGAGAAGATTACTGTCCTGGGCTTCTCTGTGCATGCATATGAAACACACTGTTTAATTTCAGGGAGAAAATATCTTTAATGGTATGTTGGTGGAAATTATTTTGTATCTCTACAAAAGATAAAAATCCCAAACCTTCCTTTAGCAAAATATTTGTTTCTTGAATGTAATTATAAATGTCATTGTACATTCTTCCTGACTTCAATGCTTATCTTGAAGAGTTCAGTGAAAATAAATTGTTTTCTTGAAAGCAGAGAAGCCATTTGATAAACACAGTCTCAGAAAATTGTTCCTGAAGCAGAGGTCGTTCTCTCACTTGAAAAGAAAGAGAATATGTTTTAGAAAACAAGCCAGGCAGCAGAAATAAGTATTTTTTGTTTCAGTCCATTCATTTTAAAAAGCAATGTGTAAATCACATGGAAAAATCTGCATTGATTATTTTGACTGCTGTAGAACCCTGAAATAAATGGAGTTGAAAAGGACTTGTATCAAAGAACATTGCATTTAGTAGCAAGTCCAAGTGTTATTTTAGTACTGATTTCTTTAGATTTGGTTTTGTGATCAGCTGGTTTATTAAATATTAGTCATTCATGGAAATGAGGGCTGATTCTTTAAGAACAGCTTGGCACATACTGTTTATGAGCTTAGGGAAATAGTCTAGAGAACTGGTTAAAATCTGTCTTCAGTTTTTCAGTGTTGAAAACCTGGCCTACTGAAGCATTAAAAAAGAGAGGTCAACTCTATAAACTGAACATAAGTCTCCTGAATGAAAGTATAGCAGCTTGTTTTGGAGATGTTATTGTGGTCCCCAGATCACACTTGTAGAAATCTGGTTGTTAATTTTTCATCTGATGAATTTATGTATGTGTCTGTTACTAAGTCCCAAACTCTGTTGTATAAGTACTTATAAAATAGTGGTTTATGTTTTTAATTCTCAGCTAGAATTATGCTGCTATTAATAACAGACTTATTAATGTGCTCTCAGAAGACTACATCATTAATTAGGAGACCTAAAGGATAACTAATGAGTCTTTTGGAAGACTACTCTCAGTTATTGTATGGAGCTGATATATCTAAATAAAACTGTGTGTCTACAGTCCTGTCAAATGTCGATAATTTTTTCTGTATCTTCACATATTCTCTGGTATGGGTCACCAATTATTTTATGCTATAACCTATGCTGGTAGAAGGTGAAATTAATACCATGGCAAGTCACTGTAACATTTGAAATGGACATGAGAACAGCAGCAGCATTCTTAAGTAATGATTTTTATTTTTAAGGCATGACTGTAAAACTATACATGGCTTTCTACATTAATTCTTGGCAGTGTCTCTTCAAGCCCTTCTGTGGCTTTCAAGTGATGACCAAAAGCCCATCCCTTCCACTGACAAAAGATGTGCATTGTGGTAACTGTGAGGATGTACAACTACTTCCATGGCTTCTGGGGACACCAAGGCACTATGGCTCACAGCACCCCAGCTTAGCATGCAGGCTGTCAAAGGTAGTGTGCCCTCTCTTTGGGGAAATACAGCAGTGTTGCATTAAACACACAAAAACCACAGAAAGATATTTTCTTGATCATTCCAGGAACATCACCACATAGTTGTTTAGAAGCTTTGTAATGACATGTATGCACATGAAACACATCAGAGGTCATATAGCTATATATAGAGCTATGAGCTGTATCATAGAATCGTAGAAGTTGGAAGGGACGTCTAGAGATCATCAAGTCCAGCCCCCCTGCCAAAGCAGGATCACCCAGGGCATGCCACACAGGAAACCATCCAGATGGGTTTTAAATATGTATTTCAAATAATTACTAATAGAACATAGGATGAAATTAAAACTGAAAAATATGTATCAGTGAATCTTGTGCTGATACAAGGATTACATCTAACCTTTCTCACCTGGAAATACTTTTCATTTTATCTCACTAAGACTTTCAGATACATTTCATTAAAATAATTCTTTGAGTAATTAGATTTGGTTCTACTGTAAAATGAAAGTTCGTGTCAGACAAATTCATCTAGACCAATACAGAAATTTAAAGAAGAATCTGGATTGCTCGTGATGATCAAGTTTTTCTTTCTGTAGACATTGTACTTGTAAATTCTCTTTAAGAAGTACATACCAG
The DNA here is from genome assembly GCA_025447755.1 of Corythornis vintsioides. NCBI lineage: Eukaryota > Metazoa > Chordata > Aves > Coraciiformes > Alcedinidae > Corythornis > Corythornis vintsioides. The sequence goes on along the minus strand of JAOEGS010016492.1, from coordinate 205 downwards.
AAGCTTTCCATATACCTCTTTTAATAATTCTTTTAGCTTAAATTCAACAAATGTATGGATGTAGAAAGAGCTAGAGGGGGAAAAAGCCACAGACAGAAATATACCACACATCTTCCACAGCTTTATATCAACAGATGATATAAATACAATATATATATATATATGTACACACACAGACACAGACTGATCTCTGTGTCTGTGTTTT
>JAOEGS010016491.1:0-14320 GCA_025447755.1 Corythornis vintsioides | reverse complement strand
TGTATCCTGCTAGATAAATACAAAAAGAGCAAAAACCCCCGCAACTCTCACAGGTAAGAGCTTTCTCTGTGCAGAGAAGGATCTGAGTACTCGGCAGCCACGTGAGAACTGCCCTCCGACAAATCTAAACCCCCTGTAAACAATTAACCCTCTCTGGTGTACTATTATTTGTTTTAATAATGAAAAAAACCCTAAAGTGACAAGAAGTTTTTAAAAAGCAATCCTCCAAAAACCAGAACTAACAACAAAACCACCCCACTCGCAGAGCACTGACCCAGATATCCCAGTCTCTTCACTTCTGATGAAGTTTTGAGAGTACTTTTTGTTCACTGTCCCCCAGTTCCTCATATAACTGAATTGATTAAGGAACATATTTGTGTGTCACATAAATATGACATGTCATTATTCAGCATTAAAATATACTTCAATCCTTAGAAGCAAGTTGCTATAAAAGGTAAAACATTGTGGGGTTTTTTCCATAATGTACTATACGGTCGTTTTTTTATGAAAGAAAATGATGGCAATTTTGTATACTGAAATAAATATGTGACAGCAAACTTTTTATCTTTGAAATTACCCAAGGAACTTCAACCCTGTTAAAGCTGATCCTTGCTTCAGATCCTCTGCTGATCATATTTTGGCAGTATTTGTGAAGGATCTGGCAAGCTGTTGGATTGTTACCACATCAGAAGGACTAATTTTCTTTTCAGATGAGGTGCAGCATTAGACATGTACTTTGTATCAGCAGAAGTAGGATCAAGTGATCAATATACACCCAGGCTTTGCCCTGCTGCGAATGTTCCAGTTATCAAACATATGGTCTGATGTTGCAAGACATGCCGAAACGTTGTAAACGAAATTAGCTGTACAGGAACACTGAAGCCAGGGAGAACTCCACTCTGGTTTGTACAGTAGGATTTCACACAACAACTTGCAAAGTGTTTTCTGTTGATCTTTTAAAGGCATTGGTAGCAAGCTGCAGAGGCTGACAGATAGATGTTATTTTATTTAATGCTCATAATCCTTCCCCATCAAAAAAAAACATTTAAATATAACAATAAAGTATGCACAGGGAGAAAAAAAAAATAAAAATGAAGGCTGTAATGTCACAATGAGAATGCTGTAGAGCCAAAGAAGATCAAAGATTCTCAGAATGTTTTGAGAAATATTTAACTTTCAGAAACCTCTGTGCTAAAGTTACACCGTATATAGCAGTCACCTTTCCTGCTATTGAAAGACTTATTTTGTTTAATAATGCACATCAATAATTTTATGGAGAAATTTTCTATCCCAATGTAACAACAGAAAAAGGTGAGACTGTGCTGCAGTTCCTAAAAATACATTATAAATTCATTACTGATCACATGATTGGTGTTGGTTGGAATTTTAATTTTTTTAAGGTACTTTTGTTTATTTGCTTTGTTATGGTGGGTAGCAGTTTGAAATTTGCACCATAAGCTTGGTTGAAAAAAAACCAAACCAACACAAAATGAACAAATAAACAAAACCCCAAAATGAAACAAAAGAATTAAAAAAAAAAAAAAAGAAAAAGCAGATACTATAAAAGAAGTGATACGACAATACAAAACATATAATAAAATTACTGGTTAAAATATCTCATTTTGGGGAATCTAAAGGACTAACAAGACATGGAAATCCCGTATTTTTCTCCTATCTGATTTTAACTTTTACACTTACACTCCAGTTTGTGAATTTGCAAGACTCTGTTAAAGATGATTCTACACTTGAAGTCGTTCAATGTACCATACATAATGCTAGAGATATGACTGATGATATTCTTGTTTGACTCGTGCCTAACTTTGGCTGTGGGTTACTAAAAGAATTTCACTCAATACTTCATAAGTGCTAAATGTCAATTACTTCAAGAGCCTAGAGAGTCTGTCAAGAGTCAGAAAAGGAGCAACAGCACTTGTGAGCAAATTGCTCCAGAAATAATGAACATTTTCTTCATCTTCTGCTTGAACAGCACAAGACTATGCAGGCTTTTAACTCCCAGCAAGCAATAGGGGAGATAAAAAGACTATGAGGACAGTAATTATCATAGCTTTGTTTTTCTTGATATATTTTACATGTATGCAAGTGACTTATGAGAGAGAAACTGTATCCTCATATCATCTATGAGATGCCAAGTCTAGACTTGGTTATTTTTATGCTTTGCAGACTTCATTGTTCTGTTTCTTTTAGCCAAAAGATTTTTTTTCTTAATTTATTACATTATGAATCATTTAAATTAACATCCAAGTGTTGTAGAAAACAAACTTCACAGATAGTTAATATTTTACAGGAAAACTCCTTGTTGACTTTTTTCCTCTCTGCTTTAAACAAAGTTTTATTTTGAATTATTTCTTTTCACCTTTTGGTTTGTTTTTTGATGTTCTTTTTTTTTTTTCCTCTTTCCATTAAGCTTTGAGGAAAGCTTAAATAGCTTGTACATGGATGAATATGTAGACCTTGCCTTACAATCAAGGAAGGCAAGTTTTGTCAGTATTCAGAGGATAAAGTTTTGCTGAATATGACTTGCATTAATATTTCAGAAACTCCACAGGTATTCAGGTTCTATTTCTCCACCTACTTCTTTCTCTCAGAAAATAAAATATGCCCCCATTGTTTTAACACAACACAGTAAAGAATAAACCAATAAATTATCAAATGACAGAGTCAGAAATATACTGAGATAAAAATCTTCAGTTTATATTGTAATACTAGATAGATTTTCAAATAAACAGAGTAAGATTTTTGGTATTCATGCATTTATACTGAACACATCTTTAAAGAAATTGCATGTGTGACCTCAAAACAACATAATTCTGAGAGGAAGATTAACCTTTACATTATTTTTGGAGCAAGACTAACCTTCTATTTGGAAGTATCAAACAGCAAGAATTGGACTATTTACAGTTCAACAAAACCTGCTGACTGAAGGCCGGATTCTTCTCCTGGTGGAATTAGTAGGAGTTTTAATAGTAGCATCCATAAAAGAGTAATTATTCCTTTTGTGCTTAATCTCTGCTTTTCAGAAACTATTAAATAGTGACAATTTCAATCATTGTCACAAGGAAAGAGCATCATAATCTGTGAAAACAGGGACTCAGGTAAATTTTACTCTCCTGTCCGCATACTATAATATGACAAGGACATACTAATGAAAATACTTCAGATATTTTAACTACAACTGTTTGTCCTTGCAGCAGCAACACAAAGCCCACAGTCATACACTTCCTCCCTTATTCCTTATCTAAGAACTACTCCCATCTTATTATTCAAAATTATTAATCCAAGCAATAATAAAGATCATTTTGGCTCCAAGAGTTAAGAGTAAGATTAAGTAGATAAAATCAGCAAGAAATGTATCTGAAAGAAATGCTAAAGAAAGTTGAAGTATACTGTTTAGGATATTAAAGTCAACAAATGTGTTGCACTAAAAAGCAGAATAAAGTAATTGAAAATAAATATTTTTTAAATTCTATTTAAAGGAGCATTACAAAATGCATGTCTAAAACCTGCTTGAGACTGCAAAATAGTAGGTAAGATTACAAAGCCCACATATGGTAATAAATATTATTGTATTTCTTTTCACTTCTGAAATCATTTTTCTGTTAATATTTCTCATTACCTTGAATGAAATTCTTTTTTACCTTGCTGACACTAACAGGAATTTATGATAGAGGACAGAAGTAGGGTAGTCAGTAAGTTTTCTTTTTTTTTTAATTTTCTTTTTTTTACTATCCCCTTGAAAGGTTTGTTGTTTTCTAGGAGGTTTCATTTTGGTGTGTGATTAGGTACTGATAGTTTATACGGGAAACATTGAAGAAAAGATCACATCTTGATGTGCTGTAAGAGAAAATAAACCAATTATGACAGTATTTTAATGACAGTATTTTAATTAAATTATTAAATAAATTCATTAATTTATTATTTAAATAGTTAAATTATTATTTTATATTATATATAAAAGTGAGACTCTACTTGATGAAGTCATGTGTAGTCAAGACAGTTTTCTACCTTGTGTCTAGAGAGGCTGGATAGAAGCAATTTCATTGTCCTTAAGTATCCAATATCTGTAATATTCTTCATATTGATTATTTAAACTGGCAATAAGACTCCTATTTTTACTTCAAACATTGACCAAAAAGGAATCTGTCTTTGCTAGTACAATGAATAGACAGCAGAAGAACAAGTAGAACTTAGCAATAGGAAATGTTCTGTAATCAAATCAGGCTACATTTCTATATGGTATAGCAGAAAATAAAATCTAAATGACACTTTCTTTCAGTCAAGGACAGGAAAAATCCTGATTTCTTTCAGCTGAAGATTGTTGGGGGTTTTCTCACAGAAAAAGGTCATGATTTACTGTCAGTGAACAATCCATGTTGATAAGAGTAACGAGCAACTGTGAAGTAGCTGTCAGAAACTGACTTTGTAGCTAATTCTGAAGAGGCCTCAAAGTACTGGTAAGAGATTCCTGCCTTCCTCCCTCGGAATGTAGAAAATAGAACTCTGTCCACCTGCAAAACTTTGCCTGAGAAAACTGCTAGCTTCACACGGGGGGAGGAATGACAACTGCTATTTCTGTAGCTCTGCTGTTTGACCAATAGTAAAGATGTAAACACGTTTTATTTATAGAATCACTATAAAGGTAGAAGGGTTTGTTTGCTTTTAGAAACACTATAAATGTAGAAAGGTTGTGAATAAAGATGAATGCATGTTGTAATTCATATTGGGTCGTCTGCATGTATCTCCAAACACCCCTCCGCAGAAGATCAGACAAAAATCTTATAAAAACCATTTAGAGGGAACTATATAAATTTAACAGAATTTTAAATACACAACTCATGCAAGATTCAAGTCTCTTCATGTTTTTGAATTTTTAACTGTACCTTCACATTTTTCAGGCTTGTATTCTGCAGTGACTATCTTCAGGACTACACTGGGGAAGGGATCTGTGACAAAAAAAAATAAACTACTTGGAGGGCTTTTTTTCTTTTTCTTGTTTTTTTGTTTTTTTTTTGAAGCCGGATGAAGCCATTTGCTTGTGCTGGGGCTGCCAGCTGGTGGGCAGGCTGCTGAGAGAACCTGGGTGGAGCCTGGCACCCCTTAATTAAACCATCTATTAATCTCCTAACAACATTAACATCAGGTGTACAAGGTGTGATCAGCTTGATGATTAGTGCCATGGTCTAGCTGGGTGTCATGGTGTCAGGTCTTCGGCTGGACTTGATGATCTCAAAGGTTTAGTCCAGCCTTCTGTGTAATTTAGTAACTTAGTTAAAACTTAAGTGTTAACTCATGAGTTGGGCTCAAGTTAGCCATGAACCTGCCCTCACCTAAAGACTTTCTGACCACAACTACAGGATGTGATCTCTTCACAGCCAAATGTCATTAGTAACTTAGCTTTAGTCTCACCTCTTCAAGTAATGCCCAAGTGGTTAGTATGGTTTACCTTTACCCAGTCTCTAAGGCACCATGAGACACTTTCAGCTGCCTCTAGAGGGAACAATGAAATCTGCTGTGCTATAAGTAAAAAAAAAAGTCAAAATGATGTCATTCTTCTAAATTACGTGTTCATGGGCTATAAAAACTGAATACAAATTCTCATCTTGAGGAATTATGGGTAAGAAAGAGCACCTTATGTATAATTTTTAATACAAGATTATATATAATCTTTTTGCCCTTACTGCTGTGAGTGGACTAAATGAGGAAAATTATTTCTATTCTACCTAGTACCCCTCTGTGACTCTGCATCTGTTTAGGATTAGCATGTTGGCATAACTCAGGGTAAACAGACAGGTTTAAGTTCCACTGAAGTATTCAGCTGTGAACTAACCTACAACAATTTGCTGTAGCAGAGTGATGGATGTCACTGAACCCTGAATTAGATTTTCCTTCTGTAGAGGTCACCAATGTTTGTTCAACAGAAAACAAGCCCAGGATTTTGTAGAAACTCTGGAGTTCTTTTACAGCATGTAAAAGAAACACACCAGATACATTTTAATAAAACTTTTACTGGTGCAACTGATAGCTATTGATTCTCAAAGCTGATTGAAATCTAACAAAGGACCACACTGTTAATAAGGAACAGTTTATAGTCGAGTTAACACATCAAAGTTTCATCAGGGCTTTAATTTTAATGTTCATTTGAAGGGCTGGGACTAGAATTAAAGAGAATGTGACAGGTATTGTGCTTGACCTATTTATTTTTTCTTTTCTTTTTATATAAAATGTGAAGCCATCAGAGAGAATGTGTCTGTGTTGTAATGTGCATTGTGTTTGCAGGTTTCCCTGAACTGTTGATTTAAAGGAATCTGTTATCTCAGGCAGAGGAGATGGGGATTGCAGATTTAGTGCTCTACAAATCAGCTAGCTAAAGTCTTCATCTTTTCATTGCTATATTTTTAGTAACTTATTGCTATGTTTTGTGAAGAGTCCTATGATAAATTCTAACAGTTCTGTTTGAAATACTCATTTTACTGTTAAGTGTGTTGTACCATAATAAACATAAAGGTATGAAATAGATTCTGAATATGTGTTTATGTAGCTCCAGGAAACTTACTGCATTCTCTCTCTACACATTAGAACATTGATATTGTATTCATTTTCATAATGCTAGAGTGTAATTTTTTAATATGAGCTGAGAGTTCTCAGTCCTTAAGGACTTAACCTTTTATGAGATTAATTCTTTACATAAGCCTGTGAATATGAAAGTTATAATTGTAAGGCAGGATCCTGTGATCAGACGTGCCTATATTATGCCAACCATCCCTTCTGGGAAGCACAGTGATACCTGAACGTGTAGCAAAGCACTGTGTATGCACCTACTGAGGAAACTTTATCACCCATGTCTGACAGTTCCTAGGAAAATGTTGCAAACCCAGAATATTTACAGATAAACTTTTCATGACTCACTCTACACCCTCTGAACAAATATAGTTTATTATATAACCTTAGGTAGGAAAAAAACCCCAAAAATGTATATCTTTTTTCAAAGAAAAATTTCACGTAAAAGGGTAAATTGAATCTCATCCCAAATACATACAATTTTTTTTTTAATTAATAGTTTTTGTAAATCTATCTTTTAGCAATTTATCTTGAATTAAAACAACACCGACTTATAATCCTCCCACTGGTATTGAGAGCTACTCTTCCAAAGAATTACGGAATGTTAGGGGTTGGAAGGGACCTAGATGATCACCTAGTCCAACCCCCCTGCCTGAGCAGGGTCACCTGGACCAAGTCACCCAGGAACAGATCCAGGCGGCTCTTAAGTGTCTCCAGAGATGGAGACTCCACAACCTCCTTGGGCAGCCTGTTCCAGAGCTCTGTCACTGTCACGATCCGATATTGGATATGTGGCAATTTTTAATGAAAGGTTTAAAGGTGATCCCCAAATGGTGAAATTAAGACACAAATGAGGTCAAATGCCACGTGTACGACAAAGTTTTATTACAATAGCAATTGTAATAAAATAAATTTCTAGAGCAGACAGGAGAGTAGGGGAAAAATAGAAACAGAAAAGAAAGGAGAAAGCTGAGTAAAACAAGTGATAGTATAGTCACCACCACAGTCCAGCGACGACATCAGTGGGGAAGAGAACTTTTTTCTTTCTTTCCCAGGAATATGCTGCTTCTTCTTGTCCCGTGGAAAATGCTTCTCAAAATTTCATCCATCATGAAGCAGATTTATACAGTTTTTCCACTACACCCCCCTTCCTCCCCCTGTACAGGTGAGAAATTCCTTCTCCTCCTTCGAGATAAAGGGGGGGGGGTGTGGTTAGCATAGTGCTTAGTTTGGCTAATTGGAGAGATCAGCCAAGTCGTAAGTCGACAGATGGCCGCAGGGTCCATTTATCGGAAAATGTACTCTCGGCGCCGGCTTCAGACCCCTTCCCATCTCCAAACTCAGGCACACCCACCTCAAGAGATGAAGCTGAAATATCTTTAGCCTTGCTCAACTGTTCAGATGTCTCCAGACAGACAACAGATACCTTGATTGTCTTAATGACTTAGATTGTTTGAGTCAAAACACTATATGACCTGCGTGTCACAGTCACCCTCACTGGGAAAAAGTTTTTCCTTGTGTTTCCCCTCAACCTCTTGTGCTCCAACTTGCTCCCATTGTCTCTCGTCCTGTCTTTGGATGACACTGAGCAGAGTCTAGCTCCATCCTCCCTACACTCACCTTTAACATATTGATAGACATTGATGAGGTCCCCCCTCAGTCTCCTCTTATCCAGGCTGAAGAGCCCCAGATCTCTCAGCCTCTCCTATGAGCATAAACAACCTCAGTTAAGTTAATCAAGATCTGTTTTATGACTTGATGTTTTTATGTTCTGCAGTGTTATCAAAAGATAATATCATCTAATTCTAATCCTGTCCGCCCTTAAGAGGACTCAGACATTGTACACAACCATTTTCACAAACCTTGCACTTCTTGGGTTTCATTTAGACATGAGGATCACAGCTCTATTAGAAGGCTTCTTGTTTGTGCTTTGTTTGCTGAGGGGTTTTTTTTTGATCAATGGGTTAGTAGCCTAAAAGTTGACTGAAATAGTTTGTGTCTGATTAACTGAAGGGCTCCAAGTGAAATTAAATAGTTATTATGTGTGTTGCATCTATTAACTTCTCTTTGACACTTTCAAAACATTTGAGATTTAGGTTGATAAAAAGAAATAATCATATGAGTAGGTAAAATAAAAATAATAATTAAAAAAATAATTCTTATTAATTATCAGATACCCCAGTGATGTGACAGGAATGCTGGTTACCACCTTCACTATCTATCTTTGAAAGCGGGTAACTGAATCCACCTTTCTGCATCAGGAACTGTGAGACTCCTGTGTAGGCAAGTGGAATATGACCTAGATTTGTTAATATGCAGTTTGTTCCTCAGTGAACTAGAGAATCTAGCCATGAGCAGTTAGCATTTTAATGGCTAACTTCATTGTAATCACTTAAAAATAAGACATTCTGGCTGGGCCCAAACTGGGGGGGAAAAAAAAAATAGAAAAAGAATTTATAGCTTGTTTCAACATGAAAGGGCTCTTCGCTAAAGCTAATTTTATCCTATGAACACCCATTTTTCTAGATGTTTTCTATGTTAATTTAACAATGAAAGGTTCCTCCAAGCATTACTCAGACCCTGAAAGAAGCTATCCCTTACCACTGGCTATTGAAGACGTTTAGAGTCACCAATGTTCCACAACTCAAATATTTGCAAAGACGTTTTAAAAACATATACAGAGAAATATTTAATGTCAATTTAACCTGTTCAGCAGCAAAAAAACCCAGAAAGAAATCAATGTAGTTGCACTGTTATAATTAGAAAATGACATTTTTTCCTAACATCAGAACAAAAAAAATATTTGTGCTATTTATTAGACTGTGAACAACTTGAACAAATAAATAAAATAAACCATGCAATTATCAGACAGTCTATTGCAACAGAAACCCCAGTGGAAGACATGGAGCTGCCCTCCTCTTTGGAACATCAAGGCTCTATGTCTGTGTTTATAAATTAAAAAAAAATTAAGCAGCCGGCTTTGGGGGATGGGGAATAGGGGTTATTTCTGACACTTTCTTTTGAAGTATATTGTGTAAAGGATATAAGATACTATTATGTAATATGCCTTGAATAAAAATGCCGAATGCCTCAGCTGCACAGAGCTTGGTGAAAAAGGGTGATCGAAGCCATGGACTAGCTTTAGTTGACAGTCACACTGCACTGCAGATGAAACAATAAACACTGCAGAATGGGATTGAGGGCCCTGCCACAAGGTGCCGTGCTATACGTCCTCTATTCCTGTCCCTGGATATCAGTGGAAAATGCAGCCTAAATTGCTAATTTACACATAGATTTATATAATGTTACGTTTTATTGTTCTGACAATGAACTTAAACCAGAATACAGTTCTGCCTACTTAGATCAGGCCTTTGATTATCCTAACTGCAAACAGATTTATTGCAGCTCTTAAAACACCACCTACTTTTCACAATGGAAGTGGCCCTATCAGGATCTTATGAGCTTGCATCCTGATTTTTAAAACTGAAGAGGAGCACCCCTCCAACTGATAGTTGGCATACTGCCATTATGTTGGTATTTTCAATGCCCAGGGATAACCAAACACCCATTGAGAGGCTGCATGTTTTGAGAACATAAGTGGCAAAACAAGTGTAATGACAGTATTTTAGTAGATAAATAATATCCTTGGTAGATTATCTTTGGTATCTTTCAAAAGCATACTGCTCTGTTTTCTTTAGACCTTGCTAATGGACACTGAATCCTTAACATCATACTCTAAAAGAACCTCCATGAATTATAGCTCATAAACCTTGGCTATATACCACTCCTTCAAATAAACTATTGGCAGTTTGGGAGTTGCAGAGTAAGAAGGAATATTTTCTACATATGTGGTCAACCTGAAAGTAAAATAGAGGAACTGTTCAGCTTTTAAAAATAATAACTGATAGGTTCCTATGGCAACTTCCATTGAGTAAGTACTGATAATAGAGGTAAAATAAGAAATGTTTCTGACTTGTCTACAAACTACTGCAGTTGCTCTATTACCCAATGACCCCTCCCCAGCTGAGAAGGGTGAAACAAGAAAAGGAGAAAAGACCCATTGGTTGAAATGATAATTAGGTTGAATTAAATAGCTGAAAAAAGCTTAAAAAAAAAAAAAAAAAAAAAAAAGCTGAAAAAAAGCCTAAAAAGTTATACTCAGGTCAGAAAATGTATGGTTGATGCAATAAACAGGAAAGCAACCTCGGGAGCAGAAGAAGGAAGAGGATGATCAGGAGGAGTCCAAACAGAAATCAAAGATTGATTTTTATGGGATGGAACTCACCTGCAACAAGCCATGCCCCTCCCTGCTTCAGCTCTAGGCTGACTGAAAGATGCTAATGGCCTGCAGACCATGGGCTCCATTACAGCCAAACCTGACTGGTGTTTTGGATAATTACTTATTTATCAGACCTGCTTATGAGCATTTTTCACCTCACTCAAATGGAAGCCCAAGAATATGACAAATAATTGTAGCTGATGATAACATCTACACCACTATTTCATTTCCCATTGATACTGCTCTGGTTATCTATGGCTGCACAGACACTTTTGTGCCTCCACAAGAATATGCCACCAAGAAAGTAAACCTTCATTTGAATGAATCTGCATGACTCATCTGAGTAATCTTTAAGAAAACCAGAGAGAAATAATGGCTGAATATTATCAACACATAATTTGTGACCTTATTTTTTTTTCTTTCTATAAGTTTAAAGGTTGTGTTCATGTTTAATGTGAGAAATTTAATTGAAAATGATACAAAATAAAATTCAATCTGCCTACTTCCCCAAGTCATTATTCAGGTTCCAGAAATTAACCAGAAGCTAAAGCTTATGATGTTTTAATATAGTCTGGCCTTTAAACTTTTATAAGCTCTTTTAATGATTGAACTTCTAGAAATCTCATTCTTAAGTTCTCCTATCAACACAGGTTCCATCTATAGGGAAAATAAAATTTCTTGTGTACTATATAGCGATGTTTTATAATGTTTCTGAACAAGATAATTGACTGAATGTACTCCTCAACCTGTAAAATTACCCTTCAATGACTTAAATTGTTTCTGGGGAGCATTCCTTTTTTGGAGGACAGAGAAAACAACAACAGAGCAATAGCATGGCATTGCTCTGAATCGAAGAGCTATCTTAGAGGATGATGATTGGACATCATGCTTTTAACATCCAGGAGCCAGGAAGCAAGTGGGAACAATTTGGCTATTAACTTTTACAGCAGAAATGACTATTTTTTTTTCTCCTCTACAGGAGAAATTAATATTATTTGGGCAAACAAGGCAGACAACTTCGCTAAGCCAGTCTAAATTTAGCTTGGTCATGAAAACAGCAGAACTTTGTACAATATATTCCAGTTGACCAATAAACATAATTTTGAAAAGATTTCATGAATCCATTTAACTGTGTCTGGTCACATTATTTCTTCACAAACTCTAGGAGCTCTAGCATGGTTGTTTCTATGGACTCTGGAGAAGTCAGACACAACCATAGCTACTGATGGTAGAGTCTCAGGTAGAGAGAAACCAAGGGGGCCTCCTCTGACACTGAAAATATTCTGGAGGTTATTTATAGGAGTTGGAGATGTGTCTTCAACCTGACAACCAAAGGACAGCAGAGAGAACCTGTGGTCTGAGTGTGACACAGGAGCAGGCAGCTTTCAGCAGCAAAGAGTTTCTACAGAATTGAGGACTGAGTTTCCAATTTCTGTATTTCAGTAGTGGGTTTCAGTGTTTCATTCTGGATTGTTACAAGAATGTGATCTTGGTCATGATAAAGACAGCAAATCAATCTGAATTGATTAAGTTTAGCAGCAGTAATATCTTCTAGGATGGTATTAGACTATGTCTAGGATTATGGGGGTTTTTTTTGCCATGGACTCTGAATGATCAGTAAGACATTAGGCATGTGTATTTGTGACAACTTTAGAAACTCACTACTTTTCTATATAAGAAAGCAAATATAAAAAAGGAGTTTATTCAAAAACCAGCAGTGGCAAAACAACAAAATCATGGTATTTTATCAATGGATTAATAAAGAAGTACAGAAATCCAGAACATATTGAAATGCCTGTAGTTGTTCATCACACTGTATCAAGAACAGTCTCAGAGAGCTTGAGGAGTTATTTGTATTTTTAATAATAGATATTTACATACAGACTTAGAATAGATCAAAAAAAGAACCTAGAGACATTGCTATCTAACACCTGCAAAACCATGTATGTATATTCTACCTCTTAAGAAAGGTGATATGTCTTCTTTCCTTTGCTCTTAACTTGCATTTTTAACTCAGCACTAAGTTTTTTAACAGTTTAAGTATATTTATTCATACATGTGCAATGAACTTCTCAAATGTGTAACAGTAAAAATCTTCAGAGAATGGACTATTTTTTAGATATTTCTAAATAGCACAAGTAACACAGAGCCCTTTATGGTTTCCCATGCCTTCATAAATACTGAATCAGAACAACAACAATAACAAATCAAGTGATAATAGCTATTTTATGTGGCCTAACACAAAATAGTAACTCCTAATACAGTTATGTTAGTGTCTGCTAGTGCTCTTGGTTGTATTGTGAGTTTGGAGACCCTCAAACAAGACAAAGTAATAACTCACTAGAAAGCAAATAAATATTTTATAAATAAAATGAAATATACCTTAAAACTGGATAATGGAAGAGCCTTTCTTGCTGAGATCAGGCTGTTGTATTTTTCTTGGCACTGGTTAAAAAAATCTGAGTTTCAAATGTGGTAATAAAAGCAAGAAGCATTTTCATCCTGTAGTATTCTATTTCACTGCTAAATTAAATCCATTAATTATTATGTGGTTGAATTAATATGGTTTATTTTGGTACCTGTCAGATTTGCCACAATCTTTTGTGCTTTAGAACAGTCTTCAAAGTCCCTAACAACTAATTTCCTCAAACCATTGAGATCTGCTTTTTTTAAAGTCCATTATCTTAATTTCAGTTATCACTCCTTTCCTTAAAATCCGAAACACGACTGAAATTAATTTGCATTGTTATTCTACCACTTCTGGTGAAAATTCAATCTAAAACAGCTAATCTTTTGATTGTTTCCTACAGTTCATCATAATGCTTAGCCCAAGAATTTCCAGGAACATCTCACATTATATAACCCTTGCTTTTCTAATAGATTTTCAATAATTAAAGGTTCTTGTTATCACCAGGTACTACTTTGTGAATAATTCTTGTTGTGGCTTAGAAAAACACCAAATGACTTATTCACCCCTTTCCTGAATTGTTTCTATAATAGAGTTTACCACAACATTCTCCTCCTCTTCCTTCATTACCTTCACAGAGCAGGTACATCAGGCTCTCATGTACGTTTCACAAAACAAACAGAAATAAACGTAAAATACAAAGAAAATTCTCCTTTTCTTAACCCATCCTCTTACCTCTAAACAAATGTTATTCTTTTATTAACGCCTTGAGAAAGTCCAGAAGGATGATAGTAAACTTCAATAGTGGTACACTGACAGAGATTTGCAACCTGAGAGGTTTACAACCTATTGCCCCTTGAATGAGTAGCAACAATATAAACAGCTTGCCTACAGTTCAGGTAATAAATCTATGTCTCCAGACAAGGGAAGCTGCCAAGGACATGATACTGCGAAGCACTGGAATCAAGTAAGCCTAGTTACAGAATCATAGAATCACAGAATGTTAGGGGTTGGAAGGGACCTAGAAGATCATCTAGTCCAACCCCCCTGCCTGAGCA
>JAOEGS010016488.1:0-30018 GCA_025447755.1 Corythornis vintsioides | reverse complement strand
TTCCTGCTGGGGATGTGCTGTTCTACACGCTTTTTCCACCAAGGCTTATGTTGCAATTGCTCCAAGGTCAGCAGCTGTTCCGAGCTGCCAGCACGTGGATCCACACTGAGCAGGTGCCCAAAGCCCCTGACAGAACCCAGCGTGGTCTCGCTGCTGAGAGCAGGGCTGGCATGGCACCTGGAGAACGGGCATTCCTGTCAGAATCCTCCCTGTGCCCCCTGGCAGAAGAGGGCACGTCTGGTGGTGTAAGAGATGTGGTGCAGTTCTGTCCCTCTCTGACCTGTGTCAGTGGGGCTGTGGAAATGTCAGGTGAATATTCACACCTTCCTGGAGGAAGCCAGGAATGGAGATGCCTTGTGATCCAAGAGGGGTGTGAGCTTCTGTTTTTGACTGGCCAACTGAAAAACTTGAGGGGATTTCAACACATGGAGATGCTTTTCCTGTTCTCTACACACGTGGTTGATTGACTTCAAGGGAAGAGCAAAATCCATCTAAGAAAACAAATATGCCTGGTTTTTTCTTTGTGATTCACATTGAAAGCCTTGGGAAGAAGTAATTTACACGTAGTGCTAAACACACATTTCCAGTTTCCCTATATTCTTTTCTCCTCTGTTTTTATTACTAGTGGTTTAAGTTTTCCCGTTCAGCCTTAGTGACGATAAATTCAGTGGAAGATTGTCACACAATTGTGCTGGGAGTTTCCAGGCAGTGCTGGATAGTAAAGGATTGAGGGGGAAATGATGCCAGTGTGCAGGATGCCACTGGGTTTGTTGTTGTTTCATTTGGTTTGGGTTTGGTTGATCTGTTTGTTTTTAAAAAGATTCCCCTTCTGTCCCCTTTGTCAATTACATGATGTGCCTGCTTCCCCCTCTCTGGAGGAAGTTTTTGGAGTCTTGGAATCTAAGGGAATTGTGACACCAAGGATACTAAACTGAAACTAATTTACAGACTTGTCAACAACCCAAATAAGAAGAATTTTCTTTAAATGCCATTTTTAATTGATCAGCCTGTAGCTTAAAGGTTGGTTTGGTGATTGAGCATTTCTTGTTTAAGTTACATTTCCAGTGATTTCTCTAAGAAATAGACACATCTGTGCATAGCTGACCTTTCTGAGAAGCAGAAAAATATATTTTGTCTTTAGGGTGAAAAGAAGGAAAACTACAACTGTCTTTGTGCATCTTCAAGAAATAAGTAAAATAAACCCCACACTGCACTGTGTTGTGCAAATCCTTACCTTAAGGCTGTCAACATACAATTACTTTGATTTAAAAAAAATAAAGTTCTACTCCAACCAAAGTATATATGCATTAAGAATGTATGTAGATGATTGATGTATAGATAAGAAGTTACCATGACAAATAGGCCAGAGGTGCTTTGGATGTGGAGAATTACCTCACTCGTCTGGGTGGATTTGGCAGCATTACCTGGTTACAAGTTGAAACCAAATACTTGTGCTTAGTGGAGCAGAATGGAATCAGCAGGATGAATGGGGTGACCTTTTCTTTCAGTTCTCCCTTCGTTTCTGAGGGGTGTGTAGGCATTGGGATAGAATTTATTTACAGGTGACTATTAAGACTGTAAAATGCACGACTGAAAAGGGGAATGAGCTTCCTCCCGCGCCGTGGTTCTCACTCTTATCTTGAGTTTCAGTCTGTGATGGGGTGGTGACTTTCCACAGAGCTCCTGACCAGCTGATGGTGTCACTTACTTCCAGAACAAGCTTGAAAAGCTCCTTTATCGTCCATCAATGGTCACTCTTGGGTGAAGACAGATGGCATTTGGGCTTTGATATTTCTGGTTTGGTGCAAGGAACAGTTCCACAGCATTATGAAACGACACTGAAGGATTTGCACAAAGCAGCAGAGAAATGTCACACTTTATCAGCGAGCATTCACTCTTTTCTGGGTGCTTTAGTCACGGAGTGTTCACTGCACAAAGCTGGCTGGTCACTCATTTTCTTTGCCTTTTCTCTTGCATAGTTACCACGTGCAGACTTCATGCCAAGCTGAGCGATCCACGAGCAGGGGGCTGTCGTGGCTGGAATTTCAGCTGAAAACTGTTCAGTTCAACTGAAACTCCTTGTTCCCATCTATTGCTTCTCTCTGTATGCAAGACCTGTGATGGTACCTGTGCATGATTAATTACACTGAAAGTAAGGTTTTTAAGGCATCAGTGTTTTTTACTGTGTTATATCTCACACTGCATCTTAATGTCAAGTTTATGCCAAGATGGATACCTGATGCACACTGCCTGTCAGAGATCCTCATCAGGAGCTCAGCCACTGACTTGAGTTGGTGAGTGCTCATTTAGACACTCCTAAAGGGGTTCTCTACAACAGAAGAGTGATCTTTTCAGGCTTAATGTCTAAAGGCAAGTTTTTGAGGTGTTTGGACCAGTAAGATAGCTGTGCTTTGCAAAGCACAAAGCAAAGAGGTGAGCTATGTGGCAGCTGTACAGAGTCATCGAGAAGGTAATATTTTGTTTTCTTAGCTGCTAAGTGATGTAAGGCACATGAAATCTCTCTTAAAATGAAAGATGAACTTGTGGAATTGCTGTCTGAATACATGTTTTGTGAGATGTGCCCTCAGAAAACAATGCATATTTTTTGAATGTTTTTTTATCTTGCATCCACAGCATTAGAATTCTCAAAACGTCTGTTTGTTTTTCAACAGGTATTAGGAAAACACACAACAAATAAAAATGGGTCAGCTGGACTGTGGAAAATTCTTTACAATGTCTGGGATTAATGGTGTAGGTATGTATGCTATCATGTTCAATCTAATAGTTTTTTAATCTAGAATAAAATTGCTTATAAACTGCTCTGTGCAATTAACAGCTGCCTATGGAAGCTGCTATTGCATTCTGATCATAGTCACAGAGTGGTTTGGGTTGGAAGGGACCTTCAGAGATCATCAAGTCCAACCCCCCTACCAGGGGCAGGGGCTAGACCAGTTTGCTCAGAGCCCCCCCAGCCTGCCCTTGAACACTTGCAGGGATGGGGGAGCCATCAAACAAATTAAGACAACCCAGCCAAAGCTTCTTCCTGTTGTTTTATAGCATTCCTTGTTCTCTCAATCTGTTCATTTGGTGGGAAGGTTCATTCTCCCTCCCAGCTGTTTTCTGCACTATTAGTTGTTGTTTCCTGGACACCAGTTTGTGTTTCATACTTTCATCCTGGTTTTCCACGCTTTTTGTTGCTAACCTTCTTCTCTCGTTTCGCATTGGTTGAAAGAAAGGACACAAAAGAGATTACATGGATTACAGTGGTTTCTGATCACATCTCTTATCCCTACCAGGCTGTACTGAGGCATCAAGCTGGCACAGGGAAAGCAGGACTCCAGGGGCCAGTGGTGAGTGAGAGGTGGTGCCCAGGGACAGGGCACTGCACTGCAGTTTGGCAGTGCTGACAGGCCAGAGCAAACAGGCAGGATACTGCAATGGGAGTTCCTTGCCCAGATAGGGTTTCTACCCTGGACATCTCTACCACAGTTCAGAGCAAGTGCTACTGAGATGGAGACAGCCCTTCAGGTGGGGGATGCCATGGTGGAGTGCCAGGCTGCCCATGGTGTGAGGATGGTGCACACACAGCATCCAGAAGCATCTGGGCTCCTGGGGATCTCTGCAGCAGGCACCACAGGGGCAGATGTGGATCTTTGCCTCCTCTGGAAGATGACAGCATCCCACCTTGGTTCTGACACCTGCATCATACTGTGCTGTCCTGGAATCCACTGAGGAGCTCTGAGGCTGGAACATCACACTGTCACACTTCCAAAGATCACGGGATTCCCGAGCACCACATCAAGGAGTTGTACCTAATGGCTTCTAGCAGTAGCTAATGTAACTTTGTAGTACCAGTAACAGTTACTGGTTCTTCTCTAATGAATGTGACAGGCTGCATCTGGTCCCTTATCTCCCAGGTGCTCCCAGGCAGGGATTCACCTGCAGTGTTAGGGAGTTGCTCTGAAGCTCCTGCCCTGCTGCTCACGGCTGTGGACACTGAGGTGACTGCCCCACGTGTCTCCTTGGCACACTGGCAGCCTTGTAAGCCTCTGGGAGCAGCAAGGAAAGCTGAGGAGTGAGAACCAAATGAGAGTCTTTCCAGAGGGTATGGCAACATTTCTCCTGGGAATGCAGAGTGATGTTCCATGATCTCTGCTGGACAATGCTGTAAGCAGTATCTGAAAGAAGGAAGGAAAAAATCTTCACATAAAATCTTGCTGACTTAGGGATAAGAACTTTAGATTCACTGGTGTGAATAAAAGCCCACAGATGAAGAAAGCTCCATAAAGGCATAAAAACTGGGAGATAGCAGCTTATTGCCACTAATCTGAGAGGAGGATAAAGTGGAAGAAGTTAGAGGATCAAGCTCCCGAACGCTTCTCGTGTGAGGTACACACAGAATCAAAAAGGTGCTCATAGTACAAGATCAGAGCTATAATCTGATTAGCATAGCTCTGAGTTGGTGGAATAATTTGCACATTGAGAAGACTGGTGGTGAAGAAAGCAGGGCTGACAGGCAGGAGGAATGAGAGAGCCTTCCTTAGGTAGGTGGTGTATCCTGGCAAGTGAGGGAGTGGAGACTGGAGGTGATGATTAGTGGGGAGAAAGATGTTGTTCTGTGTTGGTGAGTCTAGTGCAGGCCAAGGAGCCAGGAAAAGCTGGCCATTAATACCAGACAGCTACCTATCTGTGGGTGCTTGAGTGCCCTTCTCTCTTCTCTTGACAAATCTAGCTCAGCCAGGGTCTGCAGCTTTGGTTTTCTGAGCTCATTCCGAGAGGGCTGCTAGTCCTAGTCCTTGGCTCACCCAGCTTTACGTGCATGCATAATATGCCTTGGATTAAAGTGAGCATGAAATTATCATTCTTAGGAAGTTGGTGAGGGGGAAGAGAAACAGATTAGTGGATTTTTAAAGACCATGAGATCAAAGGGCGAGTCCATGGTAAACTGGAGGTAACTGTTGTTTGAGGAATATGGCAGTTCCCTAGTGAAACTTCTTAAAGGGATCATTGGAAGTTCTTTTTGCAGGGTCAGGGAAGACCAGCTTGGTTAAATCTTTATTGACCCTTTTCCACAAAACCCCTTCCTCTGGGGTTCCTTGGACAACAGCCTTTCAATCCTGCCACTCTTTCAAATGCTGATCACAGGACTTGCAGAAAGTGGACATCCTAATCCATGCTCCATGCAGCAGACTCAAAGCATGATGTTTTCCTTGCAAGTTAGTGCCTTTCTCTTTTTTTAAGCCGCTACATTATTTTCCCAGAGGCCTGCAGAAGCTTAATGGAGAAGTGTTGCTGTTCTAATGGTGAAGAGTCAAAGGGCATGTAACTGCAACTTGTTCTACTCACATATCTTTGGTGGCTTATACCTTTGAGGAAAAAATCACTCCCGTTGCTCACTCCATAGATTACAATAAGTATGGAGGTGTAGTTGTTTCCCAGATTGTGCAATAAGAATGTGTGTATTAAAACCAGCTATTTCTGCATTTGAACTTACTAAAATTCCAGTCAACCTAATTTAAAGTGAATTATTCCTTAAAGTTACCATATAAAAAACCCTTCTTCCACAAACCCTTTGCAAACAGACAAATGGTCAATGTTTCTTGTATAATTTCTACTAGATTATGTTTCAAGTTCTTATTCTCCAAGTCTTTGTGATGTAAACTTTTAGTATTTAAAATACGTTGTTTGTAATTTCTATCACTAATGCTTTCGTTCTGTGACTCATGCTTAAAATACCCCTCCAGAGTTTGAAATGACTGTGTGTTTGATGTGATAACTAGGAAATCTGGTGATTCCAATGAGACATGGGCTCTGCAAGCAGAAGTACAAACCTGTTGACTACGAACAGCTGCGGGAACTCGCTGCAGTGAAAAAAACAGCATCTGCAAAAATTCAATTAAAGGTATGACACTGATATTGTATCTAATGGGAATGGTTTTAAAATTCAGTGCTCCTGTTTTCACTGCCCCAAAGAATCTGAGAAGGAATAGGGACAACAAATCACTGTAACTGTGTTCAGCATAAGGGGAGGAAAGGTGAGAGCTTATTATTATTAAAATATATTATTATTAACACGTGATGTGTTAATGTCAGTGTGGAATTTCTTTGAGATGCAAAATACATGTGGATTCTGCTACCCAAAAAATGGTATTCTAGTGCTTTGAGGAAGTTCATCCAGACTCATTATGTAACCTGCCCAAAATACTAGGGGTAATGAAGAATTTACAGGGATGATGGGAAGGGGAGATCGATTCAGAGAAAAAAAGACCAGCAACCTAATCAAAAGAAAAATGTAAGTGAGGATTTCCAACGTCAAGCTGAGGTAAATCTTGAAAAGAAAATTTAAAGGGTTTTGTAGCCATAAAATGTAATACAGAGCTAGACAGAAAGGTATAAAAATAGCTGCAGTATGGCCCAGAGGGTAAATAGTAATAGTCTGTTTATTGCAGAAAAGCTGAACGAAGCTCACCTCTAAGTATGGGGATTTATAGTGTGTGCACAAAGCTGGGTCTCTGGCAGAAGTCTGGAGACTTCTGGGGGTCTCTAATAGAAATACCTGTAAACCTGTTGGTGAGTTTAGCCAGGTGGGACAGGGCTGGAGAGTGAAGGGGATTGGGAATAAACAGGTTTTGCTTTTAGCTCTGGATGTCCAGAAACTTTCTTCACACTTGGACTTTTAAGAAGCTCCCTTTAAAAAAGCTGTGCTTTCTTTGGAGGTTATCAAACTGCCAAAAGTGCAGGTGCCTGAGACATCTCCAGCCTCTCTGGAGCCTGGGTTGCTGCCTCTTTCCTTTTCAGCTGTGAGGAAATGATGTAAAATGTTCCTTTAGAAACCCTGTAGAAGAACTCCCTGTGAGAGTGGATCTGCTTTTAGTGTACAGCCATTTCACTGATGGGTGTTACTTGTATTTTAAAATAAATTATCAAATCCCCATAAAGAAGTGATTCCTGAAGAAACTGACACTGATACACATTTGGCTGAAATAGTTCCTTTAGGCTCAGAAACAAAATAGAAAAATAGAAGAAAATTACCAATTGAAACAAACCCCCTCCAGCAGTAATGTTGTTTGAATGGTTTTTCAGAACACTGCAGATCCAGAGTGAGGATAACAGAGTTTTGTAGGCTTAACCTGTGCTAACATGGCAATTTGTTGTCTCTCCAGCCCTTGGCAATTCCTCTGAACAGTTGTGGTTTTGTGGATGGTCTTTGGAATGAAAGATTGTGCTGAAGAGCCCAGAAACTATGCAAAATGCAGTGCCTCAGTTTTCTTGTGTAGGTGACTAAGGGACCTGGCCAGATGATGTCCTTGGCATGCACAAAATATAATTCAGAGCCCCCGTTCAGGCAGCATTGTGAAGTTCAAAGGGAAATTTGCTGAAGAGCTGTGGGTTTATGGTAAAGTTCTTAATAAAAATAAAAGTCCTGTAAATTAATGTGTAAAGCATATTTAGCAGTTCTCTGAAGAGAAGTTGTTAAAGGAAATGTATTGTCTAGTGACACAGCCATCACTTTGTTGTTGTTCTGATGTTAAGTCTTAGTAAGTGGAATGTTCACATCCCAAACAGGCATCACTGCCCCATTCATGCTGCTGTCCTGAAGGCCTTGCAACAAACAGGGGATTGCTCCTGCTGCTCCTCTTTGTATTTCAAATAGAAAAGGGCAGTGGTGAATGAGAGAAAAAAGGCAGTTTCTTTACAGTATAGCTTCCTTTAATGCATGTAAGTATATCAAAAGCTCTGGCAGCTATTCATGGCTTGGCAGTACAAAATTCTACTGAATTCATTCAAGCTTTAAGCTAGTTTCCATCATCTGTCATTTCATCTTTTCAAGCGTTTTCCAATGGTGTAGGTAATAAAATATATATGCTGAAAACTCCACAGAGAATAGAATGTGTTCCCACCTACTGCTTTTTTGTGGCTGATCCAGGCAGTGCTGGGTTACTCCTCCAGCAAGGTACAACCAAAGCAGCAAATGGCAAATCAGTTATTGTCCATTTAAGAGAGAAAAATGCAGCACATGTGGAAAAAAAGCCAGTATTGCAGCAGTTACACATAAATGTCATTACTGTTGCTATAAATTTATTTCAACAACGTATTAGACTTTATGTACAGATCCAGTTTTATTTCACTTTAGTTTTAGAATTGATCTGAAGATGTTTGTATTTTCAACAGCTATCAGTGGGCAGGAGTGAAACTTACCTGACCTTTGAGATGGTTGGTGACTTCACCTGCCCCGAGTGGAAAGCCAGCAGTTTTGTCTCAAAAGGTCATTTCTTTCCTGAACTAGATGTGACATCTTTAGTCATTGTCCATGTTATGAACTAGGACAAGAGTTTCCCATTTTATTTTATTTTTTCTTGTCCTGCTACTTGGTAGAATAATATATCTGCATGGAGGAGAAGAAAGGGGTTGTGTTTGGGAAGTGTGGGAACCTCTGGAATGAGAAGGGGTTTTGCAGCTAGGAGTTGACTGGGATGAGATGAGGTGTTATGGAGGAAGGAGATGGCAAAAAGAAGGGGCAGGAAGGGAGCCAATTCTGAACTGCAGTGCTGCTTTGTCCTGAGCACCCACAGAGAGGCCAGAGGACAGTCATGGTGGCAGGGGATGAGAGAAAACCCACCTGTCTCGGGGGCTTCTGGCAGCCACAGATTCCTTCTGGTCCTTTTTCCTTCATTGTTGGTGGCCAGAGTCATTTGGCTGCCTCTTCCATCAGTGTTTCTCTGACAGCTTGTCCTGTGGGTCAAGCCATAACTGTATCCCAGAAGCATCTGTTTCTGCTCTATCTGGAGCTGGAAGTGATGTTTTTGTGAAGCCCTCACACCGTTTCAGAGCCTCTTTAATTAGACAGATTTTGAGAGAGCAGACTTTTTAATAATCACTTTTTGAAGTTCTTTTTCGTGAAAGACACACTTTCTCCCTCTTTCTTCTTCCCACCCATAAGAAAGTGTATTCTTCTTTCTCCTGCTTATCTTCCTCCCTTCACCTCCTGATGATCAGAGATGGGAAAGGAGAAACTGGAAAAGAAAATGGGCTGCAATTTTCCCCTCCACTTTCTCCTTTCATTTAATTGTGATTTGGAATGCAATATTATTTTCCCCATGAAAATTGGTTACATTTGAACCTGTTGTTCTTTAAACAGTTTTGAAAACAGGTTTGCCACTCTGTAGTTAAAAGTTTCCATATGAAGGCATTTGATAAAGCTATTGAACAGATTCAGAAGGCTTACAAGCTTTAATTTTTCCTGCAGATTAAAAAAACAGAGCACTTTTCAAAGATGAGCAAAGAACAAACACTGCTGAAACAGCATCAGCAGGTGTGGTGGCAAGAGCACAGGAGACTGAGTGTGAACAGGTAAGATCTGAGCAGTTGTAATTAGCCATAATTGGAATACTTCAGCAGGCAGGTTCTGGTGTGGCTGGCTTGATTCGAGGGGCTTTAAGAGGAAAAGGTTAAAATACCTGAACTGCTGGTACTCTTTAGTTCAGGGCATTGAGTTTGTGATCTACATTGAAAGGGTCTGCAGACATGAGGAGGGGAGAACAGAGGGGATGTTTTTCTGCATGAACCTCTCCATGATGTCCTGATGTATTTGTAGGAGTATCAGAAATTCTCAGATACTGGTCAGCTCCTCAGTGTTTGCAGTTGCACGTGGTGAGTTCACACTGACAGCAGGGAGCACTGATGCTGTTCTAGCCTATTGACTTGTGCATGGTGCATGCAGCAGATCAACGAGAGCATTTCTGCCTCAGAGCAGCTTGGCTCCCACACCACCTTCATGGCCTTCCCAGGCAAAGAATCACACTTCTTCCTTGCTTATTAGCGTACTTGAGGCTTATCATTCTTGAAAACTTAATGAATAAGAAATGAAAGCTTCTGTAAAACTCATATTCTTCCTTCCAGGCAAAAAGCAGAAGCAGAAATGAAGACATTTCTTGATGAAGAAAGCCAGAAGGACAACTTTTTTACGGATATGAGGGACTTAGGTAAGACCTTTTACTGAATATTTATTATAGTCAATGAATAAAAAATTATCTTTATTGTTTGAGTTTTTAACTCCCTGCCTTACCAGGTTTAGGTTTGGAAGTGTCAGTGCTGTGTGTACTATTTCTGTGGTTTTGTTTCATTTGGATGCAGAGCATCAATTATCGAAGGAGAGGGAAATGTACCGAAGAAACTCAGTAGCTACTGTCTGGCAACTGAAAGAGAAATTGAAATTCAGGCTGTCTGAGATGCAGCATTTCCTCTCAGAAGAGTCTTGTCTGAAATCCAAGCTCAATCCAGCTGAGGTGTTGCAGCAGGTTGGTATTTTGCTGTTTATCATCACTGTGTTTGTAGCATTTACATTTATTTCCGTGTAATACTCTGAGAATATTGCACTGAGTGTCCAGTAGCCCCTGTACTTGGTGTAGAGTAGATCTGCAGAACCATAGCAGTGCAGAGCTGAAATCAGACTGTTTCTAAACAAGAGCTTTTGTGTTGCAGCACGATAAAGAAGTAACAGTAACATGTTTTGTGAAATAGATTAGATTTGTGAAGCAGCAGCAGAAGGCAGATTTGGAATCCCTTACCCTTGAAAGCCTGGCTTTGGAAAGAGACCTCGAAGACTATAAATCAAAAGTAAGCTTTTCCTTGGCAGTTTAATTAGCAATTTTTTTGAGAGAGAAAATGCAATGCAGAGTAGTCTGAGTAGCATTTCCCCATCACAGGCATTAGCACATTCTGCTGACGAGAGAAACGGACTGTTCCGTGAAGTTCCTTCAGCACTGCTGTCCCTGGAGTGCCCCTACCCTGAGCTGAAGACCTTGCTTGTCCATGAATACCAAGAGCTCGCCAGTGCCTACTGGTCTAAGCTGCAGGAGATTGAGCAGCAGCTAGAAGCTGTGCATAGGTAACAGTGCTGCTGGGTTGCTGTTGGGGTGCAATAACTGGCTGTAAGGACTAGTGTCATCTTAGGCCCTGAAGTTCCCTCTGCTGTGAGGGTTGGCTCTGTTCTGTCACCAGCAGAGAGGCTGACGTGCTGCCCAGCTCTAGGGTGCAACAGCCAGGAGCTGTTTGCACAGCTGAGAGAGCTGAGGCAGGCCTTTCAAAAACCCTCATCTGAGATAACCAGCAAAGTGCTGTGTGAATTAAAGACCCACCAATCTGGTGTGCATCAGATGTCCTCTTCACAGAAAGAATCATTTCTATTCACACAAAAGCATGCATGGTAGTTACACTGGCAAATGTATGCCAGAAAAGTGCAGTCTTTCTGAGGGACTTGTAGAATGTATTTATCTGTAAAGCAGATAAATAGGGCCAATCTTCTCACAAATGTTGGAATACTGCAGTGATTCTCATCACAAAGAAATGCACTGAGCTCTGACTCAGAACAACTGAAATTGGGAGAGATTTTTCTGTAAACAAAAAAATTTATAGAAAGAACATAAATATGAATAATCATCTAGAAATGTAACATACCTGTAAATGAAGAGTGTAAAGCTTAGCTTTTCTGCTGAGACTAACTTGTCCAAGAGATGTTTTGCTGTGGATATTGGACCAGGTTTGATTTCTTTATGCAATCTACCAATATTCCTCTGGCTTGGAATGGTATCAGGCTTCAAGAAGGTCGGTGGAATTGTTTGTAGCCTGGGGAGAGTAGGTAAGTCCCAAGTTTCTTTGGTGAAATGATCAAGCTGCTTCTAAATCTCCTTTTTCTATAGACACCTAGAATGCAGCACTTGTATCTTCTGCCACTGCTGCTGGGTTGGTGTGTGGGTGCTGAAACTGCTTGGAGCTGTTGGACCCCTTAGATGGTGATGTTGTCACCTCCTTCTCCTTGTAGCAGTTGTACAGATGCTCTGTAGGGTCATCTGTTGGTGGCAGCTCTGTTGTTACTGTAAAGTCCTAGCTACCATAACCTGATTCTTATTAAAAACTGTTCTGATCTTTCCCATATTTATAGCACTTTGTAAGCAGCAAGTGGCAAATTTGCAGCAGTCCCTTTGCTGCTGTCTCTGATGTTTTGTTACAGTTGCTCTTGGGGAAGAAGTTTTAACTACCTCCATGAGAAAATCTGTAAATAATACTAAATCATTCAATATATACAAAGTATTTCTAGTGGTTTTAATTAAAACTGTGTTTAAATTTATGAATTTTCGCCAGAATTGTGTTGATCATAAACTTTAACTGCTTGATCCACACAGCATGTATGCTACTGAATAATAGCCAAACACCAACAGAGATGACAGAATCTATGAAAAACACCCAAAAATCTACCATGGTACTTCCCTTGATCATACACCATGCTTGAGTTTAGGTCTTGAGCTGGATAATTTGACTCTGATAATTAAGTAACATCAGCACTTAAAGATAAAATCCCATGTTTGTAAGGGAAAGAAAGTCAGTTGTTGGCATGAGAACAGGGTGGTGCTTTGAAGGAATGAAGTTATGATAGCTGGGTGGGGAGGTGATGGATGTGGCTGGTGGAAGTGCTGGTGGTGGTGGCAGTGACAGCATCTGCTGGTGGGGTGTGAGGGGAGGTCCTGCAGCACAATTTACCCAGCTTGGATCAGCTTGTGCCAGAGATGTTAGCTGGGAAGGCATGAAACTGTAAATCAGCCATCAGCAGTTATCTCAGACATTTTATTGTAGGCTAGATCTTGGTCATCTCTTTTCATTTGTTTGTTTGCCTTCTGGTCTCCAAATCTTTAATATATTGCTCATTTATGTTTGTGGTTTTATCCACAACGACATTAAATATAAACCCCCCATAAATTAAACAATATGTAAGTTAAATATATTAAAACCAAGGCTTTGTTCTTGCAGAATTTCTTGCTTCAAAGGTCTGTGTTTTATAAGGCAGAGTTTTGACCTTGGTGTGTATCTTCTGCACTCTACTGATGAGTCCAGCCCCAAAGAAGCTTTGCAATGGTCACTGCTCTGTGCCCAAAGACACCAAACTTCTCCTGCAAGAGAATTCCTCATCTGAGGACTGCATCTCTTCTTCTTCCTCTCTCATCACATGCTGGAATGTACAGTAAAGAAACCTTAAGATAGTAGCCTTCTGGTGTCACACATCTCAGTGTTTGGGCTGCCTGGAACATGTGCAGAGAATTTCCAAGGAAGAAAAATCAGTGAGATAATATTCTGGTCTGCTACTCTCCGTGTGTGCTTTTCAGTCCCATTACAATGTGCAGTGCAGTGTTTATTGCTTTTAGAAAAAGAAGTGGTTGGTTTTATTTTGTGGCTTTTTTTTTTTTTGTTTCCCAAGCATAACATAGGATTAGAAGGTTTTACAATCCAAATTCTCTTTGTTTATAATGCTAAAACAAATGTTTGTGTTTGGGAAATACCCAAGTCCTGAGTTATCCCACAAGTTGTGGACTTGGAACTGATGTGTTTGTCATAGCTGATGATTCTCTAAGCACTATTATACTCCTTGCTGCAGTTTCCAGGGATGTCTGAGTTCTTTAACTAGCTGAAGGATGAATGGAGCATTGTGCATTCAGCAGTGTCTCCTCTGCAGCAGCCTTTCCAGTGAATGGGGGGTTGCAGCGAAGTCAAGTCAGCTCAGATCCTCTTTTCAGCCCTCTGCCCAGGGTGTTCCTGGCACAACAATGGGCACTGACACAGCTGCTGCCCAGGGAGGTTTGTGTCTCACAGGGTGGTGGTGGCCAGGGAGGGGTGCAGGGGGTACCTGCCCTTCCCCTGCCTGTGTCCTGCATGGGGGGTCCCCCTGTCCCAGGGAAAGCAGCTGCCTCGGGGCTGCTGAGCACCCTGTTCTGACACAGACATCACCCTGTTCTGGGTGCAGAATTTCAGTCTGGGCTCAGGCTCAGCCTTGTAGAGTTTGTCTCCATGCTGAAGGAGCCTGGTGTTGGCTTGACTATGGATGTAAAATGTGTTGCTCTTCTCAGACTCATTCTCAAGGAGATCTTCCTTTCTGGAATTGTACAAGCCTGTAAGCGAGCTGACACTGTGAACTTGAACCCCTCCGTGCATTTGGTGGTTGCAGATACCCTGGGCTGAATCACTCTGTGGTGCTGTGGGGTTTTTTGGGCTGTTTGTCTATGGACAGCTGACAAAATCTCAGCACAGCTGACAAATTCTGGCACAGCTGACAAACAGGGCTCTGGCAGGCAGTTTGTTCCTACTTACAATAAATTACTTGTGGCTCCAGATAGAGATGATTGCTCCCCTGGATCACCTTCCACAAGCTGCAGTTTCCCCATCTTGTTGCTGAGGAGTGCAGAGATCCTCCTTAACTGTCCAGCAGAGGAGTGTGCAGCTCGGAGGAGCTGTGTGAGATGCAGGAAGCATCTGCCCTTGTGTGCTGGAGGCAGAGGAGGTCACAGCCTGGCCTTCCGACCACAGGATCAGTGGTTTTCTCTCATGCTGCAGTGTTTCCTGACCAAAGGGTGTCTTACTCCCCTTGTGGACAGGAAACCTGTGTTTATTCACAGGCCTGGATGGTCAGAAGTACCTAAAGTAGGTGGTTGTGAATCTCAGCTCTTAGGACTCCCACTAAAGTAAGGTGTTTAAACAGCACCATGCTGAGGTGAATCAGGACTCCCTGAAGAGGGTTACTGATTTCTGCCAGAGAGTCCAAAATCCAACCCATGAACTAGAAAACACTCTCTTAGGACAGCTGGTATTCCCTCTGAGGAAAGGCTGGTAGGGTTTTGTAGTGGTTATTCTAATAAATCAAATGCTGGTGCTGGGAAGACAAAAATGCTAGGTGTTGAGAAAAAGAAGTACTTGTGTACTCAGTTTAGCATCAGAAAGAGATTAAAATCATCACAAAGGATAATTAATTTGTTCATTGAAGTTATTCTTCAGAAATCCTGTACCTCAGACTATCAAATTATGACACAGATTCTAAATTAATAAATTAACTGATTGCATAGAAAAGCTCTCTCTGGAGAAAAGATGGGAATTTAAAACATTAATTTCTAAGGATCAATTTCAAGACGTTTTTCTTAGAGGCAGTAAATGTTTGTCTTTGGAGAGCTGTGTCTTTGTTCAAGACCTGCAGCTTGAAGGTTGTAAGATGCTGCTGCTGCTGTTCCCTCTTGGAAGGATTCCTCAGCCCCATTTCACTTTCCAGGGCACTGTTTCTTCTTTGGATTTCACGTACCAAGAAACCCTCAGTCAGACATCTATATTCATTGTCTGACTTGGGAAATTTCAGCAATCACCTATAAAGAAACACTCATTGCTATTCTGCTTTTGCTAATGTAATTTCACTTTTTATGTTGTCTCCAGCATTTGGTCGTTGGCAGTTGCTGCAAATAAACTTTTTTACAGGAGCTGGATCTTTTCTCTCTCCTGTTTCGAAGGCACCTCCATTTATTTCATTTCATGGTGGCTGGATTTAATAGCAAACAGCTGGCTCCTGGAAAGCTTGTCAGATATTTCACACGGCTTACAAGAAGGGAAAGGAAAATGAGGTGGAAAGCATGAATAATTTGTGTCTGTGTCATGGAAGCTTGTGGAGGGAAAGCTGTCTGCTCCCACAACTTTATTAATTTTAGCCAATTAATGAGTCTCCAAGTCAGGTGAGGTGATTTCTCCTTCTCTGGCCATCTTTTGTGTGATGCTGTCTGCATAAAAGAGTAACTCTTAATATTTATTCAAAGAAAAAATACAGAGAGAGCACACGTAGAGTGCAAGGAACAAGGTGTTCATTACTAGGGAGTAGTAATGCTTCCCCATATTGTCATTGTTACCATTCTGATCCTGGAATACTGATAAATGGTATAGTAATGAAAAAATTTATTTCATGAAAATCAGAGGATGAAGAATTGAGGTGGGGAGGAATCTGATCACTAGCTGTCTGCAGAAAGATGGGTGAGGGTTGAATCCTGCTTAAGACCGTAATGGTAATAAAACCTATGAGTCTGTGCCTGAAGAATTCTGTAAAACAGATGCTTTTAGGCAGGTGAAAATAAGTGGAACTCTGTCCAAATCTGTGCCAGCTTCACAGCAGAAAGTGCCTGTGGAGAGGGAGGAAGGTGACGTGGGTGAGGTTGTCTTCCCTGGCCCGGTGGGATGCGACTGGGGAAATGGGGTGTTGGGATGAGGTGGTGGTTGTCGTGTTGGGGTGGGATGTTGTGTCTTTAGCAGTAATCACAGCACCTCAGAGAAGCCCCCCATGCTATACAGGGGTGCCTGTGCCCACGCAGGGCTGGGCTGCAGTGTCTGGAGCCCTGCAGCCCGTGCCGAGGAGCCTCTGGCTGGGCAGCTCTGGAGCTGGGAACAGCTGGAGGCTGCAGGAGTTGGGGGCAGAGCCATGTGATGCTTCTGTTATTTTTCCCTGGGCTTTTGGTCGCCTTTGAAAAGAGGTCACTGGGTTAGAGGCACCTTTTGGTCTGAGTCAGTGTTGCTGCTGGGATGTTAATGCTGACGATAAAAGCCCCACACTAATCCCTCCCAGGCAGA
Organism: Corythornis vintsioides; assembly: GCA_025447755.1. NCBI lineage: Eukaryota > Metazoa > Chordata > Aves > Coraciiformes > Alcedinidae > Corythornis > Corythornis vintsioides. Next base: position 13,599 of record JAOEGS010016488.1, on the reverse strand, counting down.
GGGTTCAGATTGAGGCTAAAATCTAATCTACTAAATCCAGACCCAAGGCATGGCTTTAGTTTTACCTTGCTTCTTGCTACTCTAGTTTTCCAAAATACAGGAATGTGTGCTGATTACCACAGTAAAAAACTGGGACTCTAATGCCTTGCTTTGAGTTTGTGGCTGTCAGAAGTTGTTTTCAAACTTTTTTTCTTTAGCTCCATATGAGTATTATCACTTTATTTGTTTCACTTTGGTCAGTTATTTAGTGCTGGGGACCAGTCATCTCCCTTTTTCACACTGTTTTCTCCAGGTAGTCATTAATGCAGTGTATTTGAGACACACATTACCCTCCCCCAGTAACAGCCAGGTGAGAAAAGAGCAACTCTCTCAAACGATGGCACGATAGATGCTGGCATTAAAAGAGAAATATTAGGCTGTTTTCTTTCATTAAAGCTAAATTTCTCAGCTCCCTTCCAACTCCCAGTTTACAGGTTTGTGAGCCCACTGAACATTTGGGCCTTTAAAAATAAGCTAGATGCAAAAACTAAGTTATGCTGGGGCTGATTATTTTGCATTTCTGTAGGAACATTGACTGGAATGAAGAAGATCAGTGGGTTTTTCAGACTGTTATCAACCAGTACCCAAGTGGCCTTCAGAGGAGGAGGACCTTGTACCTTGACATGCTGGAGAGATTCCTTCCACACAAATCTCGCCACGATCTGGTCAGTGTTGGTTTAAATAGTAGATCAAGGATGCAAATTCTGGCATCACTCATGTAGTGAACATTTGTATTATGGAATTGCTTATCCAAGTTTTTAATTTGAAAATTTATTCTTAAATTTGTTTTTAAACTTCTTACTCATCATTTTTACTCTGCAAGGTGAAGAAGGGATGTCTCTGTCTCCAAAATGCATGAACTTGAAACCTGTCCCTTCTTGTGGATTTGTCATAGTTCCACCTACTCTCCCAGACAAATTCCAAAAATTACTCTGTCAGATCTGCTCCTGCTGTAGAGTTTTATTGTTGTGTCATGCTTTTCTGCCTTGCCTGAACTCTCTGGTTTTTATGGGAATGTATAGTGCTGTTGCACTGTCTAGGAATATTTATTTTAATTGGTCTGTGGCACATATATAGCAGGAGGAGTGGAAAGTGATCTCCTGCTCTCAGGGAGAGGCTATTTTTATATGTGTAATGCCTTTCAAATTGATTGCTGATTCCTTCTACACTCCACCATGAATAAGCATATAGCAGCTAATAGAGGAACCCGTTTCAAGGCCAGAACACTTCAGGATGTTGTGAGTTAAGCAGGAGTCTTTTTTTATCTCTGCACATATTTTTAGACCATCTATTTCCTTGTGTTTGAGGAGTGCCTGGTGCAAAGGAGTGGCAGTGAAGTGATACTGATGGTTAGCACACTACTGCCAAAAATGAAGCCTCTGTGGATTTAAGAACTTTTTGCCTGTGAGAGCTGGACTAAACAATGATGTGCTTTTGGCAACACAGGTGTATTTTTAAGCATAGTCCCAATTCAATGAAAGCTGATGTAAAAATTTAAAATTTCTAAATTAAAATGATTGGATCTCTGCACTGAATGTATATCTTTTAGTATGTCTGTTAGCAGATGAGTCAGCATCCCCCAGTCCCCTGCCAAAAGCCTGGAGACTAGCATCAGTCGTCTTCCCCTTGACACTTGAGAGCAGCCAGCCATCTCCAGAATCTCCTTCATCCTGTATTTTGGTGTTTTGGGGGATATCAGATGGGTCCAAGACTCCACTGGCTATGCAGCTTTACCTGTCACTGCTTCTGTCAGAGCCTTGAAGCTGGAGTGTTCCTGGGGAACCTCACACCTCAGGGGTGGCACTGTGCTGCTAAGGGTTCCAAGGAGGTGCAGGTGGTTGTCACCTGTGCAGCAGTTGTGCAACAGCCCTGGTTGGTGTGTGTGTAGGTAGCAGTGCTCTTCAGAGAGCATGATGTCCCCAGCAGCACTCGCTGTCCCTGAAGCTGTGACTTGCAGTCTGTGCTGTGGGGCAGGAAGGAACCATCACGTGTGGTTTGTTCATGTGGTGAAAGCATAGCTCAGAACAGTGGGACATCAGTGCCATGTGGCACGGGCACACAGGCCAAGGCTGCATGGAGTCACTGCCTGCCAACACTGGGAGCGAGCAGAGCACCTGGCACCTGGCAGAATGGGCCCTCAGTTGGGGATTCCACAGGCCTGCTGCTGGGATAACAGATCAGTTCTAGGCAAGGCTTGCAGAATGTCTGGAATGATTTTATTTTATTGATGCCTTTCTGCAAAACTCTCTAGGTCGCTCACGAGAAGATGTGGGGTCGCTGCCACTTCTTGAAGCAGCAGCACAGGGCCCTGGTGTTGAGCTGGGCACAGGCTAGGAAGGACTTTCTGCTGAAGGCAGCAGCGACTGTGGCTGAAGCCTCTGCTGCTCATGAGGCAGGAGCAGTGTTGGCTCACAACAGACAAAAACAACAGGAGATCTGTGCTGAGTTGAAAGCAAAGGTAGGTTCAGTTATAAATCTACTGCATCCAAATCCCATTCCTACTGGTAAATTCAAAATGAAGGTATGATATTGAAGTGAAAAAAATCTAACTGAAGCTAGTTGTCATGATTCTGGTTTTACTTTCCTGATCAGATGGTTTGGGGCAGTTATCAGGGGGAAAAAAGCAAGTTATAGCCTGTTGGCAGAGATCAGTTTGTTTGTGAAGCTTGACTTGCAAATGCTTTAGAAGATGCTCCTTTTCTTCACCAATAAGGGTCCTCCTTAGTGTTTGAACCAGCTCTTGAACTTAGTTTGTCCTTTTTTGATGAGGGGTTTGATTGCCTAGCACACTTTAGGCCCTCCTACAAGTGTCATGCTGTGGGTATAATCTCTGTATAATCTGTCATCACATTCATTAGATGGATTTTGAGCACCATCGAGGACTTTGAAGAGCATTGCAGTATGGGAAGAACAAGACTTGTTCTGCAGTTAACCATGTGAGAGGCTGTAGGCAAGCTACAGGTGTTTCAAAGGTTGTGTTTTCATTGTGTTCCTTGGGTGACTTGTAACACTGGCAAATAGCAAAATATTTGTGTTTCTACCTGGGGCAAGCAGGATTGGTGTCTGTGCTGGCTGAGGCTCAGCTAACAACTGCTTTTAACACTACAGTCCTCAGAAGTGGGTGCAAAATGTTCCATTCATCACTACCACCGGTGTTTCAGATTGATGCTGGTCTATTTTAGGAGCAATAATTAATGTCTGTCCTCCTCTCTGTTTAAGAATGCTTGCAAAGACCTGAAAAAATGGATCCCATAACTTGTTTGCCCATGTTCTGGAGGTTTCACAATATTCTGAAAGGTGATCTGCTGTGTTAAGAGGTGGAAAAAAAGATAAAAGTACCTGGTGGAGTTGAGAACAGAATAAAATGGGAGGAGCCTGGACACAGGAAAGTGTCATGATGTTGATGCCTAAGGCCTTTGCAAGGGGATCCACATTTCTGGGCATGAAAGGCAAGTTAAGATTTGTTTCAGCTGCTCTCTGTGACTTTCCCACTTGCACAGAAATCGCCACCTGAGAGCACACACGGTGTGCTCACTTTGCCAACACCATCTCTGCTGAACCCTTAGTTTTCAGTGAAAGACTAGATATTTTCTACAAGTAGAAGAAAGTAGTCCAGTAACCCCTGTCCTGGGGTTAATGTTTTTGCTGTTGGTGCTGGGTTTTCACTGCATGAATACAACCCCCTTCTGGCTCCTGTTCCTGAGCTGTCTGTCGTGGGAAGGTTTGCATGTGAACACTTCAGGGCTAGAAGGTGTCTGGCCTTGCCTGTCTCCTGTGACAGCATTCCTGGAGGCAAGGGGAGCAGGGAGCAGTTCTGGGCTTGGGGGGTGGGCTGGGTTTGTGGTTCTGTTGTTTTTTTCAGCTGGGCCTCCCTTTCTGGGACTGCTGAGTCTCTTACCTGCACGGTTAGAGGTGGAAGGGACATTTATTCTGGAACTGTGAGTCAGTCTTTCTTTTCTTATTCTCTTTCCTTCCCCTCAGAAAGTAAGAAGCAAGTGTTGGAGTTGTTCTGTCTTCTCTGTGCGGCTTAAGATTCTCTCTGAGGCTTTGAACATTGTCTGAAAGTTTTTAGGGTTCTGACCTCCTGCTTCCAGTGACCTGGAACTGTTTGAAACTTAAACCTATTAGGCTTACACTCTGCAAGGGCTGTTCTCAAAGGTGGCTCTGTAAAAACGTTGAACGTCTGAACAAAAACAATTCACCTGATTCACAGAAAAAGAGGAATGGAAAAGGTACTTTTTTTCTCTCATTAAAGGAGGATATCATCGTGGCCTTGTTTTGATCAGCTCAGCAGCTGCAGAGGCCGGAGGACGGAAGCTGAAATTGGGCAAGGAACTAGATGCTTTTCAAAGAAATTATTCTGAATGTCTCCATGCTTTTTGTTTGGATTCAATGGGTATATGCATTTGAAAACTCAGACTTTACCCAATTACAGCCCATTTTCCTGACTTTCCACACCTCCAGAGTGCCCAACTGCAGAGTGTCATCCTGTGGAAAGCAGCTGCTGGCAGCTCTTGGCTGAAAAGGAACTCTCAGTGAGCTAATTGACACTGATAAACCCATCCTGAGGAGGGCCCATGAGTGGGGTAAAAAGTGAACATCTCTGAGGGAATGAGTGTAGAGATGGGAATCAGGGATTAGGGCTGTTCTCCCACTTCTGTTTGTTTGTTTAGCCATTAATCAATTTAAGGTTTTGCATTTCAGTAATCAGCTCTAGGAATGCAAAGATTCATCAGATCCATTTTGCAGACAGAATATGCAGAGCTACATTAAAGTCAAAGGGGGTTGTGTCAGCAGCTGCTAATGATAGAGTGGGAGAAGGCCAGACTCTGCATGGCACCTTTCATTTATCTTCCTGTCACTAAACCATTTAGCCTGGTTTGCTTATTTGGTTTAGAAGGGGTATCTTTCTGTAAAGTTCTGTGTTTCTTTGAGCGTTTGGGGTTTCTCAAACAGCTTTTCTTGTGCGAAAATCAGGGTTGTTAGTATTTGTAGTACAGACTGAGCAATTAAAAAAAAAAAGAAAAGAAATATTTGTATGTGACAGGCTGTGTTTTAGGTTGTTTAATTATTGCAAGGGTTGTTTAATTATTGCAATAGCCACGTTATCACCTGACTTCTTAATATAGTTTTTCTCTTCTGTCAGGAGCAAACCAAAGGCATAGCACAAAGACTGAATAATACATTATTTAAAGCTGGTTTCAATGCACTAGAAGCAGCTATGCCATCAGTGAGACTCTAGGCCTTGTGACTGACAAGAGGTGACAGCAGTCAAAACAGAAAGCAGCAGAGAAGTGAAATTATAGTAGTTTTTACTGGAGGAAAGGACTTTCAAATTCTTATTCAATGTTCCAGCTCACAGAAGAGCAGTGTGTGTCATGAAATCAGAGTACATAAGAGGGAATCTGAAACAACTCAAGAAGCTGAGGTGAAATCACTCACAAGGGTCATGTGGTAGTCACCTGAATGAAATAAAGTGTGAAATGGGTAATACCAGTGAGGATATAGTGGAGGTTCTTAAGGAGAAAATGTTTCTGGCACAGATCTTTTAACACCCATCTGCAGTGGGGAGCTCAACCAAATATGAGGGGGTTACCACAACTGCAAGCTGCTCTGGCAGTAGCTCGGAAGGATCTTGCTCCTTTACCTGTCTGCTGGGTTGTCAAAGCCTGTGGGAACTTAGTTGTTAAACACATTTGAGGTGTGTTTAATTGAAATTGTCCAGTGATCCCCAAAATTACTCGAGGACTTACACCTGGACAAGCAAACAGCTCACGCTGACCTTGTTTTCTTAGGAGAAGGCCCTTCCTCCTCCAGCTAGGAAAGTGGCACCTCAGGCAGACAACATAATCTGCATTGAAATTTTGCAGAAGTATTAAAGGATCAAAGGAGCTGTTCATATGACTGCAGAAGGAACTGGAAGAGATAACTCTGCACATAAAAGGACAGCAAATACAGCTAAGCAGTTGTAAATAGAAAGGCAGTTTACTCGAGGCTATGCATGTGTGAATATTTAAGCCTACATCATATTTAAGCATGTTAATAAAATGTTGGCTCTCCTGTTGTCAAGAGCAGGAGATGCTGTGAATAATGCTGGCTGGGAAGAGAGAGGAGATACAAGGACAAGCTGTGAAAAGTAGACTGTTCACACACTGTCTGGGCTTTCAGCTCCAGGGAACTAAAACCAGTCCTATACTGGGTCACAAGTTTTATAGGTATCAGTCCCAGCCCTTGTGACTAAGTCTGCTCTTGAAACCAGTGTATCTTTTTATTTTATGACTGAAGATTATGCTCAGATGCTTTTCCCATATTCTTTTTTCAGATTCAAACAATTTTGTAGCTGAAGAAAATGTCTACATTAGTGTTCATGATCAAAATAATTGCTTCTAACCACTTTCTGATTTTCAAATTAAAGTTTTCTAGAGGCAGATACGGATTTTTATGTAACACAATTAATCCTAGTGCCAGGGGCTTGCTTCTCTTAGTTATGTCTTGCAGACCTCTTAGAGGTAGCCTGTGGAGCACAAGCTGCTCACGACGTACCAGTCACAAATCTACTGGGGATGTGAACTTCCACTGCTTCTCTAATCACAGCCAGAACAAGATTATCTTCTAAGATTAACAAACTTGCAACTGTATTATTTCTTAATTATCCTGTTGCCATATGCTCTAACACTGGACTTCTCCTAGGTCATGTGTTGGTGGCAGCACACTGTCAACTGGCACCAGTTGCTGCTCTGTCACTGCTGTCTGGGTGGGATTCCAGGGGCTGACCAGGAGTTTTCAGGGGAGAAGAATCCCTTCTAGAGAAGAAGGAGCAGGTTTATAGAGTGGAAAGCTGCTGGAGACTTCCCCCACCACCTGTCAGTATCACAGTAGTTCATGGTGCCACTGTGGGTGGCAGTGATTCCTGCCAGCTGTCTGCAGCCCATGGTGCTGATACAGAGCCTTGGCAGTGCCAGCCAATGCCCACACCGAGCTGGTCACAACAGCTCTTCTCATGTGGGTTCATAAGGCTGCTGACATACAAAGGAAAGCAGTGTGGATGATGCTTATAAAAAAGGACTTTAGGACTCCCTAGGATTGTATAGGTTCAAGAAGTGATGGCCTTTTCACTTTGTTTTGACAAACTGCCCCTGACCCATCATATCTTAGACTCCAGGGAGCTGTCTAATACACACTTTAATATTTTCCCTTTATCACCTCTAGTATTCACACCCTGAGGCACCTGTCTCATTATCTTTCCATTTAGGGACATAGACATACACCTTCTATTCTTATTTTATTTCCAAGAATAACACTGTTAATATTTTCTATTTCAATGAGCAGTGCAAGTTTGTTGTTTTTTTGTTTGTTTGCTTTATTTCCAGTTGATATAGTTACACATCTGTAGCAGGTTTACTATACATCCCAGTTTCCTTGGAGTTGTCAGCTTTGTTGGGGAAAATTTTGCCTTTGGCCTCCAAAACCTTGGCAAACAAGTAATTCTCTGGAGATCTAGAAATCCACGAGTGACCCTGTGCACAAGAGTGAATCTGCTCCCCAGTGCCTGGGGTGTTGAAACTGCTGCACTTGCTGGATGTTACCAGCATCTCCTGTATGTCATACTGCCCAAACCATCCCTAAGGAGCATATCCAGCTGTGCCTTCCTGGCACTGCCAGGGTTGCTGTGCAAATGCTGTGGGTGCAAGTTTGAAAACACTTAAAAAATAAAATAAAATAATTAAATACACTAATTCTTCGTAGACATTGAACAGGGGCATTAGTGACTTGAATTGTTTTAGTTTTGCAACATGGACTTCTATTGTCCTGTTCCATTTATAAAATATTTAACTCCAAGGGATTTATTATCCCATTAACCTAAATGGAATTTATGTGCTTAACTTTTATTAACCTTAATAGAAATTACCTGGGTGAATCCTTGTTCTTCTATGGGAGAATAGGTCTTTAATTTTTTATTTTCCTCTACATTTACTTCCCCTCTTCTTAAAAATCTTTCCTTTTTTCATACCTTAGAATGGAAGGGAGTTAGTCAGGCAGGAGACATAGATCAGCATGCACTACTTCTATCTGAAGTATTAATGACTAAGCTGTATTGCAAGTGAGGAGGCTACTCTGCTGGTAATGAAAGTCACCTTTTAATGAGTTTTCCATGTTAATTTCTAGTGATCTCAGTTGGACCGTGCTCTTTGGCCAGTTTTAGAGTAGATAAAAGGTAATGACCTTCTCTTGTCTGTGAAAGAAGAAGTTGGCAAAAATTATTAAATCATCTTCGTTGATTGGATGATATGTCCATTAGGAACTGAGCTGAGAAAAATATCCTTACTGAAGACCTGATGTTGCAATCCTGTAGTTCCTTTAGCCCATAACTTTCTAGCACTTAATCACCTCTTACATCTGTTCTGCTCAGTTCTGTTTTTCCAGCCACACTAAGATGCAGAGCCCTGGAGCAGCCTTTTAAACAGAACTCCACAGGTCACCACCCTGTTGTGAGGGCACAGTCCTTATCTTGAAACCGTGAAGGGAAAATGTCATGGTTGATGTGGGTGTGTCCAAACTGACAATTAAGAGACATAAATCCCCTGTCCCCCCTGTGCCTTGTGGCTTCCATCTGGAAAAACAGAGATACCTCTGACTTGCCATAAATGGGATAACTCCATTCTCTGTAATTTTTTTCCAGGCATTCTTAGATTCAGTTGTGAACAGTTTGAAGAAGAAAAAAAACCTTGCAAACCACAATAAAAATAAGGGAAGGTATGCAGAAATGTGTCAGGTTAATAATGCTCTGGGAGGTGCTGGAAGTGTTTTGGGATAGGGTCGTTTTGTAAGGTTGAAAGTGAGCTGGGGGGAGTTGGTGTGGGGATGTCAGAGGATTTTCTTCTGCCTTTAGTCCTGAGAAACAGTACTGACTTGAGCACAGGGCTGTTGGAAAGCCTTGTTTGGCATCTGAACTCTGTCAGCTTGTTCTGTGTGCATGGAGCAGTGTAGCCTGTGCAGTTGTTCTGACACTGTTCCCCCGTTGTTTGGTTTGTGATGTATTTTTCCCTGGCTTTCTAAGGCTGATCTTACTCCTGCACAACACTTGCTGTGCAGACCCTCTCTACACCAGTCCCTTGTCCTGTGCTCCTCGTTACCCAGCTCTGCAGAGCTTGATGCCCCTGCTCAGGTGCCACCCATGCATCTGTTCATCAGGTAAGTCAGCTTTGCTTAAAGAGAAAACCCTACATGGTGCTGGTACCATGTGCTAATCTAATGGGAATTTCCAAGGAAAGCCTCTCAAAAACGTGTCATTAAAAAGATCTATCTGTAGCATTAAGTATGTGGTAAATACTTTATTACTATTCAGCTGTTAAAGAACTAATTTACTACTTTAATTAGTTTGTAGTGTACGTTATTGTAATATGCAATATTGAAATAATGAACTGAAAATAGGTATGTGTGCCTTCTGCTCAGCACAGCCACTGAATAATTCACTTAGCAAAAGCTCCTCTAATAATACATGAGCTGTGAAATGTACCTGAAATGCCAGTTGTAATCAAAAACTTCCACAACTTCAAGCTGGCAGTGCCTGTGCTGCTCAAACGTCAGCTGCTTGGTGGAGAGGGCCATAGGGGATCCAGTTTTCAGTGTATTCTCAATATTAGCTTAACAACTAGGATTTAAAAATATTTAAACAGAACATTTGCTGTTGACACAGTAAACTCTACCCTTCTGCTTTTGCACTGGTAGGAATGAATACACTAACGTTTGAATCAGCTGTTTAATTCCCAATTTGTGCTATTTCTTACATTAAAAAACCCACTTTAATTTAGCTCAACTCTGTTAAGAACATTTTATCCTATGTGACTTTAACTCTTCATGTGATTAAGATGTGGCATAAAGCCAACCAACTGAATCACATTTGACAAATATTTTGCAAACAGTGCTTTGCTGTTTTTTTCCCAATATTTCCTATGCTGCTGCAATAGGAAAATTGCAATTATGCAATTATGAATATATTTTTTAAAGAAGTGGTGTCTTCTGCCTCAACAAAAAGGCAGGTTAGATAATTGTGGGAGGGTCAGGGATAATGTAAACTGATAATATGCTTCCTACAGAAAGGAGTCAATGGGTGTTGTGGGCAAGTACAATCCCCACAGACCATCCTCAGCATCCAATTCCAGCCAGTTGTCCCCTCAGGTGTCAGTTACCTGCTGAGACCAATGTTAGAAGCTCACTGTGCTAAGAGTGGTTGCAATCAAGCAGCTAAAAGATCCCTGCTTAACAGGTAAATTAGCATCTAGGGAAGAGCAGTCAAGGATCAAGAGGGTTCTTGGACTCAGAGGAAGCTGAAGCTGCCTCTTGTCACGAGCAGCTGGCATATGTCTCCTCAGTGAAGAGTTCAAGGGAGGGTGATGCAGGATCTAGGAAAATACAAGCTTAAAAAAGGATATATTTTGTTGTTGTTAGGTAGTTTGGCTGTTACCCCATTTCAGTTCAGAACATCTCAATGATGCTGCTAAAGTTCCTTCAGCTGCTTCTGCAGTTCATTCTGGCTCCAGAGTAGGCTTTTAGCAGATGTCATCTTTGTTTGTTGGTACATTTTAAAGCTCCACGTGTATGTTTTTGCTTCAGTCTGTTTCAAAAGTGAGGAAGAAAGGATCACTCGTTGTTCCACTTTGATCTTCAGAACATTCCCAGTTTGTTGTTGTGGCAGGGGAGGTGAACTGAAACAGTTCAGCAGCTCATTTTAGGTTCTTAAACTGCTGGAGAGCACGAGCAGCCTGCTGTCAGAATTGCTAAAGCAGTTTCTGTTGAATAAAGACCTCGTGTCCCAAGCTCTGCAGCGTGCAGGGGGGCTCAGCCAGCTCTTGGAGATAAGCTTCAGAAGGGAGGGTCTTGTGGACAGGGTCACACTCCCTCTGCAAGCCCATGGTCATCTCCTGTCATCCCTGTTCTGTTCTGTTCATGTTTCTGGGGTGGTGATGCACATTCCCTGGGAACTGACTTGCCTTAGGACACGGAGCTGCTCTGGATTTCTCTGCCTGCTTGGTGGTGTTCTTATTCCTGTCTGGCTGGGAGCCCATCATTTGGGTTTGAATACATATTGCTCCTTAAACTTGGCTGCTCCTCCCCTTCAGTGGCTCTTGGAACTTGGGCAGCTCTCCCAGGAAAGCCTCTTAGATCCATTTACCTGCTGCTTTCCTGCCTTTCTGGGTGTGCCCCTGTGCTGACCCATACCCCAGAGTCCTTGCTCTGCATATACCTCAAGAAAATGCAGCTCTGTTATGCCTAAAAACATAGCTAAAAATCTGATTCTTTTTCTTGGAACTTGCTTAAATCTTACAGCATCTGCTTGTCAAATGGGTGTTTTTAACTCATGAACGAAGTTACAAAAATAGTATACCAGATGATAGCAAAGTCCTGAGTCCCAGCACTGTGTATGGGAACTGGTCTGGGAGAATGGTGTGAGGACTGGACTACAGAGAAATTGTGTTCCTCTCCCCAGCAGAGTAATTCTTTAAAGAAAAGGAAAGACAGCAGAGAAGACACTCACAAGTGGGTGCTGACACCAGAAGAAAGGTGCTTTTCTGCTCTCGGTGGTTTTCAACAGCTGCAGTGTCAGGGAGTGAGAAGGAATGAGGATCTTCTTTTTCATTTTGAGGGCAGCTGGATACAGGTCCCTGCCTCAAAAAGTGCTTAATTATTCCTTCGTTATGTTTCTTCCTTTTGCACATCCAGCAAGGGACCATGGAGATGAAGGGACTGGAGCATCTCTCCTGTGAGGAGAGGCTGAGAGAGCTGGAGAAGCCCAAGAGGGAGTCTCACCAATGTATGTGAGGAGGAAGGGTGCAGAGAGGCCAGAGGCAGGCTCAGGGACAGGACAGAAGCCATGGGCACAGACTGGAACACTTGTTCTGTTCCATCCACCGCATTCCTCCTGAGCAGGCAGAACACCAGAAATGGTGGCCAGAGAGGCTGTGGAGCCTCTGTCCCTGGGAGGTGGTCCCAGGTAAGCAGCTGAGCAGGGCAGGTGGCCTAGGGGGTCTCGAGAGGCCGTGTCCAACCCCAGCTGCTCTAGTTCTGTTTTCTGCAACCTGGGATCATTTTAACTATAAATATGGCTTCATACTCCTTGTTATGGAGCACAGAGCTGAGCTGGATCTCCCCAGCCTGGGGGAGAGGGCTCGGGATATTCACCCTGTGATGTGGCAGTCATTAAATGCAAGCTTGGGAATGATTTGGAATGCACTGCTTGAAGGAACTGATGCATTTGAGAGGACTGGAAATGTGATAGTACTGGGGAGGAAGCCTACTAGTCAGCAAAATGTTTGTCCAGTACTTTTTTTTAACCAGCAAAATGAAGGTAAATGAACATACCAGGTACCCCCTGTACCAAGACTGAGCCGGTGCCCTGTTCAGCCACTGCAGTGTTGGGAAGGGCTCCTGGGTGCACTGAGCTGTCACCCACCCTGTGCCCCCGTGTGGCTGGTGCTGTAGTGAGGGCACAGTGGAGCCAGTCCCTGCCCTGCTCCTGCTGGGAGGCACCGGGTGCCTCTCCCCGCGGGTACCCTCATGGGCATCCTGGGCTGACCTGGCACCCTTTGAACAGCTGGCAAAGCCTCTGTCACTGGAGCCCAGCGTCCACAGAGCCCTGCTTGGAAGAGAAGTGTATGGAAATGCCCGAGGTGGAGGGTGTGATGGACTCTGGTCTGCTGCTGCTGGGCTGGTTCATCCCTTCATCAAGTGTCCAAGCTGCTGAAAGTCGAAGCACCGAAGGAGGATTTTGGTTCTGATGCTACCCAGCAGGTTTTGGCAGTTTTGCCTGAAATCTTCCCTTGTGTGATCGTGTGGCATGTTTTGCCAGTCAGTTGCACAATACCGTGCAGAAGGGTGGTGTTTGTGAAATGCTTGTTCCTGCTGAGACTATAAATCTGTTTGTGAGTGGAATGCTTGGGTATTGCTGAGGTGGGCTGAGGTGGAACTCTCCCTGCCTCGGTCTGGCAGGATCACAGTATCACACCAGGCTGCTGCAGGACTGACTTCTCAACTCTTCCTTCCAGGTGCTGCAGTGGAAAGCACAGCAGGAAGAGGCTGCTAAACTAGAAGCTGCTATAGCTGCCAGAAGAAAAGAACAGCAAGATGAGGCAGAAAGAGTAAGGAGAGAGCAGGAGACGATCCGCAGGGCGCAGGAGAAACAGAAAGTAGGAGAAACCTTTGTGTGTTTTTGTGTATGTGAATGCATTCATTGTCTTCAACTGCTCCCACTGCCTTGTGCTCTTGCACAGCACATCAGTGCAGAGGCAGTGAATGGTTCAGCCCTGCTGCGTCCACTTTAGCTTTAAAGCTAAACCAGTGAGTGACTCCACTGCATCCCCACCATGCCAGCCTGTGACTCTGTGCCACAGAACCTGTGGGGACTGTGGGCTGGGTGCTGTGGCTGGGACAGCCCCCGGTGCCCTGTCTGCTGCAGTGTGGCAGGGGCACCACACGCCGGGGTCACAGAATCACAGAATGTTTAGGGCTGGAAGGGAGCTCCAAAGGGCATCTAGTGCAGCCCCCTGCAGGGAGCAGGGACAC
>JAOEGS010016484.1:0-15284 GCA_025447755.1 Corythornis vintsioides | reverse complement strand
ATAGCGAGATGCAAAGTACAAAGAGAAAAGAAAAAAGGCAATCCGGGGAGAGAGAGAAGGGCTGCGGACACTGCTCAAGGCATTCGCCGGCACGGTAACACCGGGGCTGAGGGCACAGGAGACTCGGTACGCTTCTGGAGCGCACAGACACAAAGCAGGCTAGATATATATCTATATATATGGAGCGGGTGGATACCCACGAGGTTCTCAATAGAGCTCAGCGAAATCACAAACATAAATGGCGAGCTGATACTCTCCCTAAGGCGAGGGGCCTCCTCCCCAAGCCTTCGGTGGCGGCGGCCGGGCCAGCCCGGCGAGTGCGGGGATGAAGGGCTTCGAAGAGGACGAGGAAGAAAACCCCGCGAACCCGCCCCAGTCCCGCACCGCGCTGCTCCGCGCCTCCGCACAAGGGTAGCGCGGTGCGGAGCCGGGGAGAGCTGCCGGCTGCCGGCGCACAAATCGAGTTTACTCGAAGGATTTATTCCGTAAATTGAATGGCTTTTTCTCCCGAGGAACCCGTCTCTCCCTCTGTTTTCCTTCCTTGCTCCCTCCTCTCTCTCTCTTTCCCCCTTCAAGTCACACTAGGCTTGTAATCAGCAACAAAAGCTGACATAAATCAAGGGCGGATTGACAGGGGCTGACAAATAACTGATTGATTGCGGTTGGGGAGCACTGACAATTGACGGCGGGGCGGAGAGACCCGAAAGGCGGCGGCGGGCGGTGCGTGACAGCCCCGCGTGTGACGACCGGCCTCCCCCAATCCCGCCGCGCTCCCCGCGCCGTCGCAAGCCGCGCCGCAGAGCCCCGGCTCCCGCCCGCCGCGGGCGGCGACGCGCACAGGCCGCCGTTTTGCAGGTTCTCGTCCGAGCGAACCCCCGCGTTGTGAGGCGGGAGGGGCGGGAAAAGCGACCCGCGCCCTTCTTCGGGGCTCGGAGGGGACGCGGCGCGGCGGAGGCTGCGGGGCTGTCCCGGCGGCCTTGCACCGAGGCGGGGTTTTGGGAGGGGGGGGGGAAAGAGTGGAGAGGCGGCAGGGCCCGCATAACCTCCGTGCGCGGCGGGCGGACGGCGGCAGGCCGTGCTCGGAGCGTCGTGCGTGCTGCGGGGCTGCGCTCGGGGAGGGGGAAGCGCAGCAGGGCCGGCAGAGCCCCGTCACCGCGACCCCCGCCAGGCCCGGCGCCCTTAGGCTCATCGGCCGCCTCCGCTGCTGCCGGGCTACCCGGGCCGGCTGCGGAGAAAGAAAAACGTTGTCAGCGCGTGATGTGAAACACAGAATTAATGCCCAGCCCGTCCTAGGAGCGAAAACAAGGAAGGAGGGGAGGGGAGAGGGAAGGCGGACGAGAAAAGGAAGGGAGGGGGGGGTAAAAAGAGCGAGAGACCATTAAAAACAGAGAAAAAAAGCCCCAGAAAAGGGAACGTCACATCCCCTTGACCCTCCAATCACCTCGGGGTCCCATTTGATTGGAAGGCGGCAAAGGCTTTAATCTCAGACTAATTCAGCTGCTTTTGAAGTGAGTTTCTTTGCCAGATCCCGGGCTGGATGGGCAGCGGCTCGCATCACAGCTGAGCGGCGGAGGCGAGCGCTCCGCGCCGCGCCAGCCGGGGGAGCCGAGAGCGGCCGAGGGGGGACAGCGGCACACGCTCGCAGCCCCCACCCCCGCCCCCAGCACAGCCCAAGGATTACTCGACTTTTTTTTTTTTTTTTTTTTTCCTTCTCTTTCTCTCCGGCCGGCTCCCCCTTTCCCTCCCCCCTCCCCACCCACGCCCTCCCCGCCAGAGAGAGCCACGGGACATTTTATGTTTGTTTTCCTGCTCGGGGGGCGTGTGGCTTTTTTCCCTCGTCGCCCGCAGACAGCGAGCGAGCGTTTCCGAGTGCGAGCGGCGCCACTTGCCCCAGTTTTCATGCGAGGTTTTGGGTCATGATCACATCGCCCTCGCTTTCTGCTATAAGAAGTAGTAAGCGCAGCAGCAGCAGCCTCAGCGAGCCCGGAGGCAGCCCCCGCCGCAGCCGCAGCGCCGCCGACCTCGCCGGGCCGAACGGGCACGCTGGGAATACCGGCAGCAGCGCCGCCGCCAAGCCCTGCTTCCACGCCGTCCCCCCCTCGGACCCGCTACGACAAGCCAACCGCCTTCCCATCAAAGTCTTGAAAATGCTCACGGCGCGGACTGGACACATTTTACACCCTGAATACCTGCAGCCTTTACCCTCCACGCCCGTCAGCCCCATCGAGGTAAGGACCTCGGAGCCGGCCCCGGCCCCGCTCCCCTCCCTGCCCGCCGCTCGTCGCGCATGGCGGCTCCGCCGCCTCCCTCGGCGCTTCCCCGGCGCTTTGAAATGCATTTACACCGCCGAACGGGCTTCTTTTGATCTAGAGTTAGTGCGAGGAACAGCTCCTTGTTATTTTTTTCCACCTTTACTGGGCTCATTTCTAAGACCTTTGTAAATTAACTTTTTTTTTTTTTTTCCTGCTTTTTATCCCCCCTTTTTTTTCTGTCTTTTGAGGAGTGGGTTGAGTGGAAAGACACGATCCTTTTGGGGTCACGATCCAGCCACGCAACTAAGCAGCGCTCCGAGTGCCAAGCGACTTGCTTTTGCAAGGAGCTAAGGGGTGCCGGGGGGGGAGGGTGGGAGGGAGGGGGTACGCGGAGAGGGACAGTCTCAAAGCGTGGGTGCGGCACGATAACTATTTCAGCTCCCCGACGTTCCCTTTCAAGTACGACAACGCGTTTGTACTTCGGGGGGGGCCTTATTCGTCCATTTTCTCTTCTGTCGAGGGTTGTCGGTGCCCCTTGGCGTAGCTCGCTGTTTGCGGGACCGAAACTCGGAGCGGGTAGTGGAAAGGGTGTGTCCGTGGGAACGAATGATTTCATTAAGGTCTCTGCGGGGCGAGGACACCGCTCTCCCCTGGAGCCCGGCTCGCCGGCTCACTCGGGCTCTCTGTTTATAAATAGTGTCGGCAGTCAGGGCGCAGAAATGCTGCAGTCGTTCGAGCGCACGGGCGGCTTTGGGCGCCTGCACGGCCCGAGCGGCGGGCGGGCAATCGCCGGAGGCGTCGAGCTCGGCGCCGCTCGGGCCGATGCCGCCGCTGCCGAGGGAACGGTGGTCGCTGAAAGCGGCTCGCAGGGTTCCCCATATCCCCGGCCCCTTTTAAAGGCTTTGTGGAAAATGGTGCATGCAGGGGAGGGGGCTGTCAGGGTGATGAATGCGCACGAAATTGTTCGTTACTTCCAGGATCTTCTTGGGGGAAAAAAAAAAAACGTACAGAAAAAGTGTTCTAGGTGTGCCCTTGCCTTTTTCCTAAGACTCCGATTAAACCTCTGTCTTTCTGTGTCCTTGTGATTTCCGCAGCTGGATGCGAAGAAGAGCCCCCTCGCCCTTTTGGCACAAACTTGCTCGCAGATAGGGAAGCCGGACCCGTCCCCTTCCTCCAAACTCTCTTCGGTCACCTCCAATGGTTCCGGAGGCGACAAGGACTCCAAGTCGGGCCCCTTGAAGCTCAGCGACATCGGCGTGGAGGACAAGTCGAGCTTCAAGCCGTACTCTAAGCCGGGCGCGGAAAAGAAGGAGCCGGGGGCGGCGGGCTGCGCGGGCGCCCCCGCCGCGGGGGTCGCGGCCGGGGAGAAGTCGGGATTCCGGGTGCCGAGCGCCACCTGCCAGCCGTTCACCCCAAGGACAGGCAGCCCCAACTCCAGCGCCTCCGCTTGCTCGCCGGGGCTGCTGCCGGCCGAGGGCAAAGGCGGGGAGGACAAGAAGGACTCGGAGGGCTGCGGAAAGAGCGGCAGCTCCAGCTCGGAGGGAGGCCCGGGCGCCACCAGCATCAGCCACAGCCGGATTAGCGTGAGCTGTGCCGGGATTAACGTGGAGGTCAACCAGCACCAGGAGAGCACGCCGGGCTCCAAGCCCATCGCCTCGGACTCCGCCTCCTCCTGCAGCACCACCGCCACCTCCTCCACCTCCGTCCTGGGCTCCGGCCTCGTGGCCCCCGTCTCCCCTTACAAGCCGGGCCAGACCGTCTTTCCCCTGCCCCCGGCGGGCATGAGCTACCCGGGGACGCTGGCTGGAGCCTACGCCGGCTACCCGCCCCAGTTCCTGCCGCACGGAGTGGCGCTGGACCCCACCAAATCCTCCAGCCTGGTGGGGGCCCAGCTCGCCGCCGCCAGCAGCCTGGGCTGCAGCAAACCGGCGGGGTCGAGCCCGCTGGCGGGCGCGTCGCCGCCGTCGGTGATGACGGCGAGCCTGTGCCGAGACCCCTACTGCCTGAGCTACCACTGCGCCAGCCACCTGGCGGGTGCCGCGGGCGCCTCCTGCGCCCACGACCAGGCCCTCAAGTCCGGATACCCCCTCGTCTACCCCACCCACCCTTTGCACAGCGTCCACTCCTCTCTGACCGGAGCCACGCCGCCCTCGCTGGCCGGCCACCCGTTGTACCCCTACGGCTTCATGCTCCCCAACGACCCCCAGCCGCACATCTGCAACTGGGTGTCGGCCAACGGACCCTGCGACAAGCGCTTCGCCACCTCGGAGGAGCTGCTTAGCCACTTGCGGACCCATACTGCCTTCCCGGGCACCGATAAACTCCTCTCTAGCTACCCCAGCTCCTCGTCGCTGGCCAGCGCGGCGGCCGCGGCCATGGCGTGCCACATGCACATCCCCACCACGGGCGCCCCGGGCAGCCCGGGCACGCTGGCCCTGCGCAGCCCGCACCACGCGCTGGGACTCGGCAGCCGCTACCACCCCTACTCCAAGAGCCCCCTGCCCACCCCCGGGGCCCCCGTGCCCGTGCCCGCCGCCACCGGACCCTACTACTCCCCTTACGCACTCTACGGGCAGAGACTCACCACAGCCTCGGCCCTGGGCTACCAGTGAGCGCAGGCGGCGGGGCTTTGACACGCGGGGAGGGAAAGGAAGCCCTGCGAAACTTTATAAAAGTTGGAAAGGAAAAATAGCTGACTTTTTATAAAATAGTGTTCATTTGAGGACTGGATCCGTGAGCACTGTATTTATTTATGTTAGCTTCAAGCGGGACAACGAATCATAAAGTGCATTACTTAACTGAGCTCAATAGGTAAAAGTGGAACACCCATTGTAGAATATAAATAAAAAAGATAGAGGTCTTCTCTTTAATGTTACTTTAAAATTGCTATGATTGTATTGTACGTTCTTATTTAATGTCTCATTGAAACGACGACGACAAAATTTACATGCATGTTTGTTACTAAAAAAACAACTCGCAATTTGTCAGTTATAATTTCAAATTGCAATTATTTTTAAGGTGTATACCCTTGAAAGAGAATTGGTATTTTTTTGTATGTATTCTGGAAGAAAAACAAAAACAATTCTATTCCAAAAACCTCATTTGCCTTATTTTGTTCTTTAAAAGGAACACAACTATTTTTAATTTTTAAGTCCACCCTGTAAAAAGGGTTAAGTAAGGTTTACGTCATGTACTAAAATAGACAATGTATCGCTTTAAAGATTAAAATTCCGTATATTTGATGTATTAAAAGGTTTTACTTTTTTTTTTTTTTTTTTAAATAAGCTTTGATTCTGTTATAAAACCCAAGTAGGTATTGGATGAAGGCAACTGCTAATTTCTCCTAAAGGGTTTATTCAATTTTAATTAAAAATTAAAAAAAAAAGAAAAGTTTTTTTATTGTAACCCCAGGGCTCTTAAAAAAAAAGAAAATCAGATGGGAGTATTTTTTTTTTCCTTCAGTAGAATTCATAGGCATGAAATAGAAAAACTGAGAATCAGTTAAATCTTTTTTCACTTTCCCAGGAAAATTAATTTTTTTTTTAAATGTTTTTTACTATGATAACTTTTTTTTTTTTTTTTTAAACTGGGTTTCAATTAAAAGACTTGGCTCTTTCTTTAGAAAGAAGCAGGGAAGGCAGGACTTATTTGTAAAAGAGAAGATTATCTGAAAGCTTTTTTTTTTTTTTTTTCAGTGTAATGCAAAACTATTCGCCTCTTTTTATAACTGAGAAATTCAGCTGCAATTAGGGAGGAATTAATGCTCTTTCATCCAGTTACTGTCAATTTCTTCCGTCCACACCGCACCACAAACGACCATCAAAACCAAACCCCACACAAATTGAGGAGTTCTGAGAACTCATTTTCTTTTAAAAAACAAGGGGAGAAAAAAAAAATGGCCAAAAAAAAAGAAAAGAGAAGTTCCTCCGCTATTCGGTCCGAGTTTGCTCTTTGCTGAAGTGCGGTGCCAAACTCGACGTGATGCCGAGCGCTGCCTTTGCCCGCGCCGCGTGTCCGCCTCCCCAGCCCGGGCTGCCCAGCGCCGAACGCCACCACCCGGCTCCGGCTCCTCGTCCTGCACTCAGGTAAGAGCGGGGGCTGTGACGGAAGAGCCAGAGCGGCTACCGAACCTGCGGAGCGATCCCTTGCCGCCGAGAATGGTCGGAAGAGCGATACCCGAGCCCGTCAAGGCAACGCCGGCGAAGGGCTTCGGTGCCGCGCTCTGCCAGGCGCTTGCAGGGAGCGGCTCAGGCGGAGCCGGGTACCTGCTGTGCCCCGCACAGCCCCTCTCCCCCCGCTGCGGGCTGCCCTCGCCCCGGCCCCAGCACGACGAGCTGCCGGGGGGAAAAGTTGCGAGCGGTGCCTTTGCTTGACAAATCGCTGGGGTTTCTGCCTTGTTCTGTATCCCCCACAATATAATTACTGTTCAAAGTTTCCCGTGGTGCCCAGATGCTAATTAGTCTAATACATTTACTCCAGATAATTAGTGGAAGTTAGCGTTAATGTGCAAAGGAGAGAAAAAGCAGCAAGCTAATGAAGCTCCAGCTCCCGGCCGTCCCGGCCCCCGGAGCGGCTGGACCGGCGGGGCCGGGGCCGGGAGCGCAGCCGGGATGCGCACAGGGACCCCGGCTGCTGGGCCGCGCTGCCACTCAGCTGATCCCAAAAGGGCACTGGAAAGGCTTTGTGCTTTAACAAAATGTATTCTTTTAGTTGTTGTTGGTTTTTTTTTTCCTCCCCCATTAAATGGGAAAGGGTTGAATGCGTATCTCTGCTTTAGAGAATGTAAAACGAGCTGCCGGTATGAACCGAGTTGGAGAAAGGGAAGGGGAGGGCACGAAGTAAACTTTAATAATAAGATAGGAAGCGGATACAAGCGCAGCGAGTGATCGAAAGAAGGGCTTCGGCGCGTTGGGGGTGGGGGTGACGGTGGTGAAGGATCCATCCAGAGAGTCCGAGAAACGCAGCACAAGCTAGCGAGCCCCTGCCCACGCCGCACGCACCGCACCCTCTCCCGCAGCCGCCCGGCCAGCCTGCCCTGCTCGCTTCGCTCTTTGAACGGCCCTCAATCTGAGGAAAACTACATTTCAGGCTCCATCTGGGTGTGCAAGCGACGATTACGGATTTGCCACGATTAAAAAAGCACCACCGCCGCGCCCGCTCCTCTCCTGTTCACGTTATTTTCCCAGTTACAGACCTAACGAGCGCAGCTCGAACTCTGCTCGCTGCAGCCCGCCAGCAATCAGGTGTCCCGGGGACTGGGTTGAAAAGAGGGGTTTCTGGGTCCTTTTCCTGGTTCAGCTTTTGAAAAGTTATACGCGAATGTTACTGATGTACTGAACACTGCAGGTTATCATTGGTGTTTTGCTCAGTTGCTGTCCCCGAGATTAATTTAAAAATTAAACCAGCTTATTTTATATGTAGAGTGGTGGAAAGGAGGTCTCTCTTCCAGGCTTGTTAAGTATTTGACCTGGCAAGTGTCACCTAGGATTCTGATATTAATCTAAGAAATTCGCCTCTTTTTTTTTCTCCCTAATAGAGGTTGACTTATGGACATTAATGTTTTTAGGTAAAAGGACTGCATTCGTTATTTTTGCCCCCCCCGTTCTTACTAACTGGATGGGTTGTGGAGTTGACAGCAGCCGCTGGTCCATGCCACCGAACTAAAATAATTTCACAGTGAAAAACCAGCTCGAGAGGACAAGCAACAGAAGGGCAAAACCCATCAAAACCCGAAACTCTGATCGATCTGACCAGAGTCAGGCATACATTAGTTTAAATTAAACAGTTTCGCCTTCATCGCAAATCTTTTTTGAACATTAAAGATAAACTCATGTAATATTTAAATCAACTCTTGTCAGATGCGAAGTGCAACCGAAGAACCAAAATAAAAATGAATTCATTTCCATCTCCCCTCAAAGGCTTACTCTAGATGCCACTTCGACAAAACAGTTCTGATAAGCAACACTTAGAAACAAAGGTTCTGTTTATCTTATCTATGGGGAGATGTAATTAAGCTAGTTTTATGAAACAATAAAACACCAGACTCCACAGACAGCGAAGGACTTTCCGTCATCTACCTGAACCTTACGGTCAGACAAGCCCACACCAAAACACCTACATGTACTTGGGCTTGGCCGATTTTAGAGTGCAGAAAGTACACTAGAGCGAAAACACAGGGATGCCTTTATGACGGGAAGATTTTCCTCGGCGATAAGAGGCTCCATTTTCTAAGAGCGGGAAGTCCCCCGCTGCCCACCCACTACCTCCGAAGCCCCTCGGAGCGCAGCCAGTGTGCGGTGCGCGCAGTGCGGTGGCCGGGGCCGACCCCCTTCCCTCTAACCCCACGTTTGCAACCAGCTGCCTGCGCTTGCCATCGAAATCACCTGGGCAAGGCCAGTCCCGAAAGGCCCAGGCTTTCCGAAACAAAAGTAAACGTGCGTTCCTGTTCTGTCAAAAACACTGATCAAACTTAATTCTCTGCCGTTTAGAAAAGACGGTGAGAAATGCTGCCCTGCTGTAAGCTCCCTGCCTCTCCCTGCAGCATGGCAGGAGCAGCCTGGAGGGTTTGTTTGGGGGGGGTGTTATTTGTTTGTTTTACAGTGTGTTTTGTTGGTTTTAATTTTTTTTTTTTTTTTTTTTTTTTTTTAAGGAACGGCTCTAAAGTTGGAAAATCGCTGGACTCCCCAGCATCAAACCTCCTTTCCAACCCGATTTTGGTTATAATTGCAGACATTTCTGATCCTCAGATAAGACCCCCACCCCGCGATTCTCTCTGCTCCGCCAAGCGCAGCCCGCATTGCTGCCCGAACAGACCTGCTGCAGGAAAGCGATCAGTCCTGCCTGGAGGTGTCTAATCCCTGCTAAATCTCTCTCTCAGCTCAGTCCTAGGAAATTCGGGGCAGAGTGCCTTTTTTTTTTTTTTTTCCCCCTTTCCTTAAAGTAAAATTTGGTTGCCATGAAGCATAAAGGTGTCAAAAGAAAAAAGACGGACCCCGGGTCCGTACGTTCCCACGTCTTTGAAGGTAGAACGCTTTGGCAGCAGAAACGGGGGTGAAATTTGAGCAGATTATACGTTTGGGCTTGTGCATAAATGAAAAAAAAAAAAAAAAAAAAAAAAAAAAAAAAAAAAGTGTCCTAATGCTGGGGATTTCTCCATCAGGATCAACCAGGTGCTGCTGCTACAACAATCCCACCTCCGGCCGCTTGTTCTGTGCGTGTGTGTGCCCGCACAGCGATGCACAGACTTTGTTCTCTCTTCATGTCTGAAATTCATCAACTGCTCCCCCGTCTTAACCACCCCGTCCCCTACGTGAAAAAAAAGTAAATCCTTTCAGGCTTTGAATATTGTAAGAAGCCTCGTGTGTTGGGTTTTTTTTGTGTGGTTTTTTTTTTTTTTTAAATCTTCAAATGAATTAAAGACAACCTGACAATGCTGTCATCTGTCTTCAACGTCACATCAAGGCAAGAAATAATGATAACAGAGCAGCAGAAAGACGCCCACTGAAAGCTGGAGGATATATATACACATATATATATATACGCGTATATGTCTTGAAACAGTTTGAAAGCGAACAAAATTAGATTGCTGTTCTTAGGCTATCACGGCAAGAACGTGATCTTTTCTTTTCGTAAGGGTTTAATCTTCCCCGTTTTGTTTTGTGAAGCGCGTGCTTCTAGATCCAAACCATTCCCGTGGGATGGGGTAGGCGACGAGCGGACACATTTTCCTCGTTCCTAAACTACTCACGACCAATGGAAAGGCAAAAAGCATCTCCCCTCCCCCTCCACCCTTTGGGGTCCTCGCTCCGCTTCACAACAAACGCTACTGCCGTTCGGAAGCTGGGACCAGAGCGCGACGCGCTGCCAGTGGAGACCCCACGGTGTGTGTGGGGGGGACGGATACGCCGCGCCAGGAGCTCGGCTCCCCGGGAGGCTCCTTCCCTTTGTCTCCGCGGCCCGGGAGGCTTCGCTTCGGCTCCCGCCCACCAGGCGGCGCTGCCGGGCCCCCCTCCCCGGCTGAGGCGAAGGGCGGCGCGGTTGCCGCTGAGGCGCGAACGGGCGCTCTCCGCGCCCCGGCCTCACCGCCCGCGGCCTCCGCCGGGCCCGGCCCCACCGCAATCCCCCTGAGGGGAGGGGGGCAGAGGGAATCGCCGATCTAATCCTACGGGAAGTATTGCAGTCTAAATGCATTCAGCCAGATAAAAAGAGATAGGCCGGACCAAACAGAAATCGTGATGTGTGGGGTTTTGGGTTCTTGTTTGTGGTCTCTTTTTTTTTTTTTTTTTTTTTTTTAAATCGCGCTTGTAATCTGATTCACCGCGAAGGGTAAATAAATTGCAGTTGTGCGAAAAACAATCGGTGCTACATGTGTTCGGAACAGATGGGATCTTATCACAGTTTAACTGTAATAAATTCTGACTTCTGGAAATTGTAATCTTGACTCCACGTTCGACGTCTCTTTCCTAACTTCTGAGAGCAAGCAGAGAAGTTTTCGGCGCTGGGGTTGTTCAAGAG
Source organism: Corythornis vintsioides (assembly GCA_025447755.1). NCBI lineage: Eukaryota > Metazoa > Chordata > Aves > Coraciiformes > Alcedinidae > Corythornis > Corythornis vintsioides. The sequence continues at coordinate 4,518 of JAOEGS010016484.1, read as the reverse complement.
CCGGGGAACGCTCTCGAACGCTCCTTCAGACGCGTCTTCACGGGAACTTTGAAAGATCCGCGGTCGCGGATCTTTCAAAGTTCCCGTGAAGACGCGTCTGAAAATGAAAAAAAAAGGCAAGAAAGCCCCGGAGCACAAGCCCTTGCCCCGCTGGATAACGCTGCTCGCTAAGGACGACGGCGATGGCCCTGAAAACGCCGCAGAAAAACGACGAATGAGCCCTGGCCAGTGACAGATCACACTTGGCTTTGCGAAGAGATGAAAAGGACAGAAGAAGAAACCCAGCCCCTGATGAAGCCGAGACCAAACTTGAGATTAATTCCCCGGCGCTTCAGATCACAGAATTAAAAAATAAATTTGAATAACCACTGAAAGGGTAAAATTATAATAATAAATTGTCCGTATTCACTGAGGCTGCGGGACTAATTATTTTCACCATCTCGGCTTCCCATTGCTGTTTATCAAGTTCGCAGGGTAAATGCTTGTAAATCTATTACATTTCCATAAATCCTTTCGCCGCTTTCTTTTTGGCCAATGCTTTTGCAACATTAATTGGTTTTATTGCACTTCCTGAAGTCACTGTATATTAAACTCAAGCAAGTTTGTTTTTTCCACCGTCATATGAAACCCGTGTAACGGGAATTACTGAAGCTACTGCAGACGCCGGTCTCTTTTTTCGCCTGCTGTGATCTTGATGGCAAATGCAAACTGCAAATTACAAGTTTCTAATAATCTACGCTGTTACAGAAAACAGCCCCTTTACCACCGGTGAAAAAAAAAAAAAAATCTAAATCCAAGCATCATATTTTCTCCATTGTTTTTAAACGAGGGGACGCATGAAAAGCTACCGGACAGTCGAGATCAAACAGACTAAGAAACACTTTGCGAGTTATTGACATTACTGGATGGACAAAAGTTATTTTTAGGAAAGGGTTTTCGATGTATAACTAGAAGTTCAATACAATTTAGCAGGGACTACGCGGGCTCCATGTTCCTCAAACCCTCCTCCCCTTTCCCTCAGTCACCTGAAGAAAACTGCACCCAACCAGTCTTCAGCTGATGATTTCTCCATATCAACTGATTGCCAGTTCCTTTACCTGTCACTCTAGCCTCCTGATCGCTGCTGGAAAGCATTAAAAGCTGAAGCTTATGCTCAGAGCACTCTCACTCTGCCCCAGTCGCATCCAGGCACCCGGGCTGTGCAGCCCAAGCCGCCCCACATCCCCGGCGGGGCCAGGCGCTCCCCGAGCCCTGACCATCGGAGACAACGGGCTCTCGCCCGGGGGTCCCCTGTACACTCGCTTCAAGGTACTTCTGTGTAAAACCAATAGGGATGATGACTGGAGATCGCACAAGACTCTCACAACTCTCTGGTTTATGTAGGACAGCGAAATGCTGGTAAATTACGAACCTATCCTTCCTATGTTCGGAGTTTCTAGCCTACATCTAGCTGCCCGGTGGAGGTAAACGCATCATTTGGCAGTAGTGCCGTCCCGGCCCGGGGAGAGAAATCCCCCTCCGGGGCCAAGCCCCCGGGACCTGTCGCGACAGCTCAGGATGGCCCCGCGGCGCTTTGCCCTGTGGCCGAGACGGGCTCCGAGAGCCAGGCCGGGTCCCCGCTCCCCGCCTCCCGTCCCGCTGGGAGCAGCGGGCACCTCGGGGCCCTGCCGGCAGCGTCAGGCAAGAGAATGACAGTTTTCAGGCGCTCAGCTTTTTCCAGGCAAAAGCGCTGTTTTCCGGGAGGGGCCGTCACCTCTGCGGTTCACCCACCGAGGATTTAGAGGGGTCGGTTGAGTGGGGCTGGGACAGACAGCCCAGGTGCGGGTACACACACTGTGCAGGGCACTGATCCCACGCCTAACAAACACCTTTTCGACTACCACAAGACCTGAACCCGCAGCTGCAATGGAATGGTTTAGATTCACTGAAGTTAGAAAGCATCAGCTTCTCAAACACAGCCAATCTAGTGCAGCTGCAGGGAAGCATCTCCCCCCTTCTACAACTCACAGCTCCCCTTAATCCTCTCTTTGTGGAGACTCTTTTTCCCCACCAGAAAAGATCAACTGCTACCATCATCTGCTGTGCTTTTTCTCTATGCTTGAAGTACCTGTCTTGAGGCAGAAGTATACACATCTATTTCCAGATCTGAAAGGTTTCAAACCCACAATTCTCACTTCTTATTAGGGTTCCTGATCACCGGGCTATTCTGGGGCGGGAAAAATCTCCACTGCCTCCCTTGGGGGCATTGCACTTTGCACAAAAATGTACCAGGCCAGAAGGAAAGAGAAGGAAGCAACAGGACTATTTAGTCTACTGGTTATGGTGTTTGCCAGGGCCCAGTGCTTAGGCCTCCCAGTCAGTGCTCAGATTTAATCAAGTTCCCACCTCCTCGCTCTTTGCCCAAGAAAAACCTTTGAACACTCTACACAAAAAAGGTAACGCTTTCAACATCCCCTTTCTGCCCCAGGTGGTCATTAGAGGAGGTGAGTTTACTCAGGTGGAGTAGGAAGAAAAATCCAGATCTGTAGCCATGGAGTTATTAGATAAACAGCTATCTGAATAGGGACCTCTGAGTCACCATCTTTCAAAAGTAGAATCCACCACGGCCTGTTAGGTGACAAGCAGTGGTAGTAAAAAGGCAAAGTTTCCCCCTGCATGCAGTTATTATATGGGAAACCCCACCTGGTTCTTGTAGTAGAGGTCCTGCTGTGAAAGCAAGAGAGTTTCTCTGCTTTGGTCTGGATTTTTGTTACTATGTGGAGCCACTGGTGACTATTCTCTTGAACCACAACACAGGCAGCACTGTTGCTTCTCACCCCTGCCCACATCAGGCTATCACAAATTCACTGACAGAGACCAAAACAAAGCCAGCCAAAAATCTTACTTGTACCTACATGCATTTTTACATGACAGAATGTTAGGGGTTGGAAGAGACCTAGAAGATCATCTAGTCCAACCCCCCTGCCTGAGCAGGATCACCTAGACCAAGTCACATAGGAACACATCAAGATTAATTTTCTAGAGTTCTTAAAATAAAACAATAACCATATAGCCAATTTCCATCTCAGAATACTTGAGCTCATGACTCTGAGAACATTCACAAGATTAACTTTTTTTTGGTCTTCTTCCCCCACTGTGTACGTGTGTATCCCTCTCCCCATTCCACTCTCCTTTTGCAAGATTACAATTTCCTTAAATATATTAAAGTTTCCCAGCAGGCCCAGGGAATGTGTTCAGGATAAAACAGATGAGTAGAAATCAGGTTTTTCAGAAGGATCAGCTGCTAATACATTCCAGTAGAGGTGTCAAACATTTAATAAAGAGAGCTAATCACGTTATAATTATGGTCTTCAAGCTGACTTTACAGAGTTAGCATAAAATGTTATGCTTGATCAAAAGCAGATATCCTACATACATCAATAGATTTCTAAAAAGATTGAGAAAGGAATTTAGACCAGATGGAACAACTAATTTTTCTAGTTTAACTATGTCATTTGGTTGAGAAACAAATGGTTGTTGATTTATCTACAAATCAGGTACCGACAGAGTCTGAGAAAACTGGTTACTCCAAGTGCCACAGTCTTGTTTGAGAAGTAAATAAGTTGGAAAGGTGTTATAGCAGGTCTTATATTCTCCATGGACAAACAATTTAACATTTATTTCTAAGGGCACTGAGTAGAATGGTACAATGTCCTACAGCTAGATATTATCAAAGCAATTAAAAACACTGGTAAACTTTACCAGCACTGATAAATGATACCAGTATAGTTTATCCCTATTAGAGAAGGTACTTGAGAATCATCACAGCCACATATAGACCAGGTCACAGGTTATAAAATAAGATAGCTCTGTCAGGGGGAAAATATTTATTTAAACTAAAGCATTTTAAATGGTATAAACATAGTGTTCCTCACTGCTAATGGGATTGCATCCAGTTCAGCTATTAAAACACACACACACTTGCACTAATTGAAATTCTAGTTAACCTGAAATCAGCAGAAGTTTGAGGAATCTTAAGGATGGCAGGATTTCTCATGGTGGAAAAAAAAAAAAGTCCTAAAGCTTATAAAGTCTAATTCAATATTAAAAAAAAAAAAAAAAAAAAAAAAACAGCTAAATGTGCGTAACACAGCTGTGCAATTCATGACAAACTGTGAAGGGACTTGAGAGCACCTTAAAGCCAACTACAGGAATTTTGGTTTTCTGTTTGGGATGAGGAGATTCAAATGAGGAAATCTGAGATCACGCGAGATAGCTCAGTAGTAAATAGGCAGAAAATCTAACACTGAACAAATGTACTTTTATACATTAAGAGAAATGGAATGGAGTAGGTTTTGGCAACGGATCACAGACATGCTCAAGTGATGCCTCTCAGGGTAATAAGAGCATAGGGGGGCAGATCACCTCATGTTTTACACAAAAAAATTGCTGCATTTCAGTCAATAATGAAGCAGAAATAAACAGTGAACAATTTCAGTATTTTACTTCAGATTTTCTTTTAAACAACACCAACCAACA
>JAOEGS010016481.1:115651-133154 GCA_025447755.1 Corythornis vintsioides | reverse complement strand
CCAAAATTAATTCTAATAAATAAAAAAAAAAATTTAAAGTTAAATAATTTACAATTTTTACTGCTTGCATAACTCAAAATGGTTATTGTATCTAAAAAATCACTGCAAGTGAGGACTTGCTTAGATTTCTAATACAGCTTTAAATTATAGCTTTTGAGTGCCTCGGGATAATTTTAATTGGGAAAGAATTATAGTTTGAAAATCAATTCTTTTCGGTAATCATTTCAGTTTGTCACTAACTACCCATAGAGCTATCTGTGTAAAACACATCTTATCAGTCTGGTATCAACTACTTGGAGCATCTCAGTAAACAACTCAGTATCTTACATACTCATCCTGTTTGAGCACAAATTCCCCAGCTGTGTGGTTCTGGGGAAGAACCTACCTGGGCACAAGACTGTCCCAGCCTCTAGTAATCCTAATGCAGATAGGAAAATTAATTTCCAATGTAACCTGAGGACACAGGGACAGCCTTGGGAACTCTAATCTCATTCCTTAAATACACTACAGATGTATTTCAGCTAGAAATATTCTAGCAGAGAATTTATAAAAATATTCAAAGGTCTCAAGTAAATTAGATTGCCTTTAGCAGTTCTTATTAGGACTTGCTCATACACCACCTTCTACTTGCAGCAAGCTTTAGTTTTGACAAGTCTTATAAGGATTTGACCAAAAAAGTCTTCCCAAACTTGGTCTGCTCTTCTTCTGGGGGCCATGATGTTCAGATCTATGGTAGCAATGTAAAGGCCATCACTGCATCTTCCTTCTTCAGAACACTGTGACATCTAGATTTATGTGCATAAGTTTTAAGTTTGCTACATACTTTGTTTTTTTCTAACCAACAGGGATTTTATAGAGTGCAGGTCAAAAAATATTTTAGGTTTCTTTGTTTTGGTATTTTTTCATAATACTATCTCCAAGAGAAGGTAACTGCTTCAGTGACTTGATCCTTGATTTACATAACCTTCCTTGGGCACTGTGTCAAAGCCAATCCCCAGTCTGCTGTAGAAGCCCAACAACTTGCCAAAGCATCACTGAACCAGGTGGGGCCAGCTCATGAGAATCCTGGTTATCCCACACATGAGTGACTGTCCAGTTGGGATCTCAGCATGGATTCCAGACAGGGGCAAGACCTAGCTAGGATCCATGGCCACATCCAGAGACTTGGAACAACAGGGCTGCCATCTTCCTCTGTGGCAAGAGAAAGATGATGAGTGGGGAAATCTGTACTGGAGAGTAACATTAAAACTGGTAACAGCAAAACCCCACAGGCCTGTTCCAAATGTTGGAATGAATCCAAGCAGCATTTGCAAAGGAAACTTGCAATAAATCTCAAACAGCCTGCAATATGTCTTAAGTGTTTGATCAAAAACATTACAGACGTTACTGTTTCTCATTTTGAGAATAAATTGAGATCTTGCAAGTACAGAGGATGAAAATTTTCCCTCATATAAAGTAAGTCTGAGGAGTTCAGGAAGCTTCTTTTCTAGCAGGGGTTTTAGGTAGGAAAATGATAATATATCTATTTTGTTTTCTGTTAATAATCACTCTTTCATGGGGGCAAGCTGGGTCGAAAGCTATTCAAAGAGAGTGATTGGTTCCGTGGCTCTTCAGATGAGACAAATTCTTTCATTTTCAGGTCTCTTGTGTACATTTTGATCCAGGTTGCTACTGAATAAAAAAAATCACCTTCCACTATATATGAGACTAATTCTCAGTCGACAAGGATTTATGTCACATAAATAAAACCCATCAAAACTGAGTTGACAGACTTGCTGGCAGTTTCAAATGAAAGCCGAGAATTAATTGGACATAGAGACAAACAATTTTTCCATTCCAAAGATGAATTCCTGCAAATCAAGGTTGAGTTACATTTAATATTGCCTAGAGGATTTTCATTTCTGGGAATGTTTGCCTGGGACTTGTAATAAAAACTAAGGAGACTATCCTAGAATTCTCTGTTAGTGAGATTTTCCTGTGCTGTCCATCACCACGGTCGCTGGCTGGTTGATGTATGTGAGCCGTGGGGTTCCTCTGGCACAGATGGCCCATTATTCATAATAATGACTCTCCCAGATTATTTGCACATAGAAGCAAATCTCACCCCCTTCTTACACTGAAACAGCTTTTCCTGAACTTGGCCCAGTCAAGAGAAAAGTTACTGGAATAGCTGTTTATTTATTCCAGAAATGTATTAACAATTTTGAGTTGTTTAAGAGAAATGAGGAAGTGCATCCAAAGATGATGAACCCTCACAGAACCACCTCTGCAAACTGTATATTCTCCTTCAAACTCTCACTGAATTTTGCACACATTTTTGTATTTGAAGACATACTTGCCATTATTTCCTTGAATTTACTAAAGTACTGACCAGAAATAGAAGCTCCAACTGCCTTTGAAGAACACAGAGAATCCTCAAAGTCAACTGGAAACTTGAAAGCACCCAATACTCTTCAGAATAGAGCAGCATCTCCCTTTGGCCATGCTGGCAGCAAGTAGGGATTTATAAACCCATTGCACCAAAAGTAGATTAGGGTAACAGTAATATTTAATGCATTATGTGTGAGAAAGTCTATGACAAACTTCAGGTTGTGGAAGAAAGAAATAAATGGATACAGACTGAAGAGGGATCGATCACCATGAAAATACAGGATGATGGAAGATACAGGAATGAAATTAATAAATAGCTTTATAGACTTCCCCTAATTAAAACCAGAGCACAGGACACTAAAATGCATGCAGGTGAACAGCAAATAGAACCCAAGTTAAAACTGAATGTAGCTGTTCACAACACACCCATCAGTACAGGCAGCAGTTGTTATGATCTCATTAGGAGTCCACAGGCATAATCACTCATGTAGCACAGGTTAACGGAGGCTCCTGAAAAGAGCTCTAGGTCTGTAACTTTACATCAACTAATAATTCAAACACCCACCTACTTTATTAAAGTTGACTCATTGGCAAGGCTGCAGCTTCTGCTAATGAGGGTAGAAGGCAAAAAAAGAGAAAATTATCTGAAGAGTAATGAGAATCGTGGGCCAGGCGGAAGGAGGGAGAAGGGAAAGAAAAAAGGTTGCTTAGCACACAAGGCAGAAATCTACTACGAAGTGAAACGAAACTCCTGTCTGGGAGAAAAGCAATTTAGCTTTATGAACAGCTGCCTCACAGAGGGTCAGACATATGAGCAATTAAAATTAAACAAGTTGATTTTAATATGCCTTAGTAACTGTGATTGATCTCACGGAGTTGCTGTTGACTGTACATCAAGAAACAATTTAGGATCCAGTTTAAAACAAAGTTTATAATCCTCCTTTAATGGATTTTAGTACCTTAGGCAGTACAGTGTTGTAAAAGTGATTAAAATGTGCCCTGTCTCTGTGTAATCAATAAAGCTTCTCACTGTAAGATTGGTTCAGTTCCAGGGACTCTCAGCATGCTCAGCCATGCTGTGTCTGTAGAATTCCAAATAAGTCATCTATCATGATTTCTATACACAGGATTCATTAGACACCTCATCCTTCAGCTTATTAGCACTGAAGTCAGCCCAACAATCAAATCCAAAGGTCACCTTTTAACAAATACATGGTTACACCAAAACATACATCAAGAGCTTAACAGATACATGTCAAAATAGAGTAGCAGGGCTGGAGAAAAGACTGATGGAAACATTCAAACCCAAACTGCAAAGTGCCTACGAGCAGAAGTTGGGAGAATTCATTCCTGTTTGCCATGTGAAGTCTAAAATGACAGTCTAAGAACAGGGAACAAGTCTTCTTAGACTGGAGAAGGAACATCCACCTCTCTGGCCACCAAAACTCTTACCACCACTGAAATTCTGACCTCTTCAAATTCCAAGAAATTTGGCTTAAAAATCTTTACAATGTAAAGCACAAAAACCAGTTGTGGACTCCAGGTCTTTTTCTATTATCACAGGTTTAGATTAAAATGTGATAACCAGGTTTATAAACTCTGCATCTAGATAAGTTGAGTTCCTTTTGGTCCTGTCCTGAAGAATGTTCTGCAGTGCTTTTCACCAAAAAAAGGGGAAGAATAGCCCTACCACCTACATCCAAGGTCTCCAGCAGGTCTTAGTGAAGAACACTAAGATGACTGCTGCCTTGCAGTAATATTTATTTGAATTTTTCCTAGAATTGAGCAAATGACATCATGGACCACATTCCTGTTTGTACTTGATAGCCTTGCAGACCATTCTTCTCCATAAATTCATCATTTTTTGAGAAAAAAACCTTCTTTATTTGGCCTGTGAGGAATCACTGTGCCTATTTGTCTCATTTGTGGCCCTTTAAGTTCTTGTATGTTCTCTATGTTGCTCTTCCTCAGCACCTTTTTCCAGGCTGCAGAGTGATGGTGCAGTTATTCATGTGCATTTAAAAGCTGTTCCATATGTTTGATCATCTCTGCAAGCCACCAAATTTATGCTATTTCTACAACACAAGGAACCAGAGCTACATACAAAGCTGAAGCAGCACAGGGCATGGGATTTACCCCATCATGCAATCACCTGCTCTGTTTTGCTCCCAACATTCAAATTGTTTAATTAAAACAAAGAGCTGAACTTAAAAAATGAGAAGGGTTAAGTGTTACATGAATTGAAATCTCCAGATTTACTTTAAACTGCTACACACCACTATCAGCTTCTCAATCATGAGTTGTGGCTAATAAGTTTAGCCTGAAAATCAGAGCTCTAGGCTGCTGCAGTGCCAGGAAGCTCCTGAACTGGGGGGCTGTCAGAAGCACAATCCAGATTACTAAATATTATATATATATTTATAAATACATCTACTCCACTCTGACTCCCTGAAAGGAGCAGAGGAGGACTGTAGGCTGAAAGGAACATCAAAGAAAAGAAAAAAAAAGTGTTTGAAATTGAGAATAATCTTGTAAAAGACATGACAGCCTAATTTAGGAGACAAAGGGACTGCTAAGCTTTTAAAACTCCAATTATAATTGAATTATTTGGAGGACTGTTGTGAAAGGAAATGTTTTCTTGATAGAAAAACTAATAATACTGCTAGATGAAAAGTCTATTTGTTCTTTCAAAAATCTGCTTTTTGTTGTTTGAAAAAACCAAGATAGGTACTTGGAATTTCTGCCACCACATGATTCACAGCTTTTAACAGGGAAAAGAGCAACAAGTAAATGCTTAACTATTAAAGAGCCTGTTGCATGTATTTGTTAAAGAGCAAATGAAATAACACTGACATCAGATTACAGGCAAATGTGAATTTTGGAGAAAAATCCCTTCTGACACAGTGCTATTAGGATCTGAAAATCAACCAGCCAAACAAAAAAAAAACCACAATCAGTTTTCAAAGAATCTGGTCCAAGTGCAGTTCTTCAGCTGAGCTTATGGAGAATGAAAATGCACATGAAGACACAAACTCTATGTCACTTGGCTGCACCACTACATGTCTGTCTTTTTGTTTTTAATGGGGAAATCAAAACAAAACCTTCATGTGTGACTGCAGGCAGGAAAGCTAGATGAGGAAAGAAATCTCTTCTGGGATAAAAGCTTGGTTTGCTTTCCCATCAGTCTAAATGGCCCTTCCATATCTTCTCCATCTCCGACTAAACAGCACCTGCGTCTCCTTCCTATTTTGTCTGCTGTGGAAGTGCTGAGATTTGTCTTTACACAAAGCAAAGTTTCTGATATGAAGATGAAGTATCTTTCAAATCAAGCTATTCTAAAATGAATTATCTCCCTGGGCATCTTTTGGCACCCCAAACGCTCTGACGTTCTTAGGTTTAATCTGATTTTCACTTTGTCCTCTATTTGTCACAGAGCAAGTTGTTCCTCTCACCAAAGATGCTGAAAGCTCAAAGAAATGATCCTATTTACTGTGCCACAAGTTTTGTTTTTCACAGCTGCAGATTTTGCTTTACCAGACTTAGCTCTCTACTGTTCTTTTATCAGAGCCTTCATCACATATTATTGTCTGCAGTCACAGGCAAAAAGCTCTGGTTTCTTGCAATAATTTCATAATAATGAAATGGATCCTGCTGAGAAAAACATCAGAAGTAGATGTTTTCAAAACCTCATATAGCCAACCTGTAGGAGATCTAGTTCAGAATTTCTCTATAATTACTGTAATCTAAATAAAATCACACATAAAAAGCAAAGATATAAGATAGAACACAAAGGGAAAAAAGGATTTAGATATGAAAAAGTGCCTGGCCTGGATATGCAACTGTTCTCATGCTGGACCAATCAGACAACTTGAACAGTAAATTAAATTTTTGAGGGGCAGTAGGAAAAGCTAAAGTTCACAGCAAAGTGAAGAAAAATCTATCTTAAAGCAAGGAATTTATCTTCAATTATCTGTTTATTCCTTTACTCGGTGTTCTGGGTGCTGTTATTACACAGAACTTCTGGAATAGCTGAGATTTGAAGAACTCATTAAGGAGAAACCTCTGTGAACAGGGAGAGAAGAATTTCTGACCCGTACTGTAATGACATTCTTCCATGTGCCACTTTCCTCCCAGTTCCATGAAAAGATAAGAGGTGTCTTGGAGGCCAAAAAGATTCTTGAAACTACTCTAAGACCAGTGTCACCATCTGAATAGTTACCCTCAAAATCATTTTAGCAGCATTTGAAAGAAGAGCAAACCATGATTTATGCTTTCCTGTCACAGACACCCACTGTCCCTCAAAGCCCTGTGAGAAATTCTCTCATCTTCACAGTATCCAAATCTGAACCTCAGTGTATTTTTTTCCAAGACTCCCTCACAGATCTCATTTTGTATTTTTCTTTACTACCTTCATCTCTTCAACTCCATGTACCTCTGCCTCCCTACTTCTTCTAATTGTGTTAATTATACATAGAGAAAAGACATTACAATGTTCTTTTCATGCAAAATCATTCTCATGTTCAAAATGGAAAGGTAATTACATTTGACACCTTCATTTGCTTTAGTATAATCATGGAAATTGAGTCCTGAATTTAGGTTTTATTAGTTCCTTTTTCCCCATTCAAGCTTTCTCCTGAAGACATATTGCTACAACCATCCTTTTATTTGCTCTAATTTTGTGCTGAAGACAAGGGTGGGTATACTTCGCTAATTTTCTTCCTTTTTTATTTCCTTCTACTGGAGGAAATTAATCTTCAAACATTTCTTTGCACCCCCATCCAGTTATTATTAAAAGTGTGTCTTGGTCTACAGCTTCTGTTTTGTGTATTTCACCCACTTCCAATAAGCAACAGCATGTAATATTTATTTGTGTGTTTATATTAAGCTTCTCTTACTGCTCTGGAAGAACAAAACTTTACATGTTCTTCAGATGAACTGTAACATTGCCCACCCAGTGGCTTAAAACATGCAAGTGAAATGAAAATATCACAAAGCTTGAAGTGAGGAACACTATTTTGGCCTGACCCTGCACGTTCCCTGTTTTGTTTAGTAGGATAAAAAGCCTCCTCTGTGAAAACATGACATGTGCTCCAGGGAGCACCATTTCCAGCCAATACATCTCAATTTAGTGAAGTAAACTTTGCAAGTTATGGCCTTCAGGAGCCAAAGAAAAGAAAGAAATCAGTTCAGTAAATACAGAGTTAATATTCATCTATTACTTGCTTAACAGAAACTGAAAAGTTGTTGGCAAGGTAATGCTTCTTAACACATCTACTTGGCAAACTTACACTTTTTCTTTTTTTTTAATGAAGCTCTCTCACTTGCAAGGGTACTTGCAAGAAACCTGCCAGCTCTTTGGGGAAGTCTGCTTATTCTTTCATTATCAGAACGAGGGAGAAGCCCTATTTTACATTTCTGCAGCTCTCAGGAGATTCAGAGCTGTGTTGCTCGCAGTCAATCCTTCTGCACTGCAGGACTTTGCTGAAGTTGGGGCTCTTCCTTAACAGCAGTGAGCAGAATCCACCCCAACAAACTGCAGGATTGCTTTCTCTGTAAAAATTCCATTCAAATCAAGGCTCACAGCTATGACAGAAACTTAATTTCTTTGTTCAAATGCAGATGGTGCTGTGGTGTTCCCTGAGATTCTGAAGTCCAGTTGCAAAATGGTACATCTGTTCCAACCCAGACAGGTCCCCCTGGAGGGTATTTTGTATAACAAAGCTGCTGGAGCTGCCTGCCTTTGGCCTGCGAGCTCTGGCAATCCAGGCTGCTCAGCAGCACTAGAGTTCTAGAACGCTGTGGGGTTCTGAGTGCTGAGCTACACCTGTATTCTCCACACTGTGGTGTGACAAGCTCATCACAGGGACCCCTCCCAGTGAGTCCCCTGAGCAGCCCTCCTGTGACAGACACGGAGAAGACTGACCCAGGGAAAGCAGAGATTCGAGCTCTGGCCAGGATGAGACCCTCAGGCTGAGCCAGGTAGGCTCAGGTCAGGCTCAGGCCAACTGCAGGAGACAGAGGACTGCTCAGAGGCTTTTGAGGGTAAAAGGCAATAAATGAATGCCTGTGAACTACCTCTGCAGTGAGGAATCTTCAATATCAGAAGCAGCTATGGAGCTGCTTTTATCTGCCTGAGCCTAAATGGGAGATGAAGAACTAAGAACGTACAAGTTGCCTTTGGCTACAACAGAAGTAAGGACAATGAAATATGATTTGGGTTCAGCAAAGACAACGATGTAAATTCCAAAGATGAAGGCATTACAGCAGTAGTACAGAACTCAAGAGATGGATTGCCTTAAAGGCAACCAGCTCCTCTGGTAACAGCCATTCTCAGCAGAGTATCTGGGCATCCTTTGGTGCAACCTGAACACCACCTTCTGTTTGCACCTACAAAATAACTTCTTCAGAAACTTTCATGGAAAAAAGAGATTTGAACACTGGATCAAAGTAGAATTTGGTTTCAAGAACACTCCTAGTTACAAGCTATTTTAATTTATTACTCTTTCATTTTCAGACATCTGTTAAAGCCCATGTCTAACACTATCCACAAAGGCCACCACTGTTGACTCACAATACCTTCTGTAGTTTCTAGACAAGCCAGAGTTTTTTACATGCAACTCTGTATTAACCTAGTGGACATTTTCCTTGTCTATGTCTACTTTAAGAATTAATACAATTAAAATGGCTTTTCCAATATGATAAATGCTAATGGTTTTGGAGCAATTCCCTTAGCAGTAACAATTCTGCGAGGAATTAGAGCAGCATTAAACCAAAAATACACTTCAGCAAATTAAGAAGGTCTTAATTATGCTCATTTTACTTGTAAAAAATAGGTACCAAATAACATAAAGTTGGGAAATGAAAGATATGAAGGACAACCAATACACATTCAATTAAATTTCAGATCTGAATAGGCTACTTTATATACCAGGCCTAAATCTAGTGAACATTTAATAGGTTAATTTATAAAGTCATTAAACATAATAAAAACCATGGCTTATACTGTGATGAAATCAAGACTGCCTATACCATTAAACTCCCCATGTATTTCTAGCCTAAAAGAAAATTCTATAAAGGATTAAAACAATAAAAGAGATAAGCAAGAGCATTACAATCTATTTGTCCAGTACTAACCCAACATTCCTAATGTAGCTCATTAATGACTGATTTCTCCACTTAAAGTAGTTATGTTGCTGAGTTAACACAGAAAATAGTTCAGCTGCCAACCTTCTTGTAGAGTCTCCACTTGGAGCTGATTGCCACACTGAGAGCCCCCAGAAACCTCACTCCTCCAAGGCTGATTTTACAAACTAGTAGGCAGGGAGGAATGCTGCTTTTAGAACCTCCAAAACAGTGAAGAACTGAAAAATATTGCAAGTGTTTATTGCAGGAACTCCCTGATTTTGTTCTGTTTCAGTGCCTCCTCCCTGTCCTTTTTCCAGTGGAGGTGCAGAGCCTAGAGACAACCTGGTCACTTCTCACCACACGGAAGATTCCTGAATCACAGACCATAGCACTAGAGAGCAGGGACCACAGGGTTTACCAAAGTTCCTGGGGCATTGTGGGGTTCCTGAGACCAGAGATGGAAAATCTTTGGCACAGCAGACCCAGTTTCCTCTAGCTCAGTAATTCCAACTTGTCCTACCAGCACATGGTTTCACTTGTAGCTCTAGAAAAGCTGGAACAGCTTCTCTCCAGGGATGAGGCTGGTTAGTGAGAGCATGAGAAGAAATGGCATTCCTGTTCCTTTTGCTGAGGCCAGCCACCAGGCCACAGAAACCATGCTGACCACCCCAGCTTACAGAGGCTTTTTAGCAGCTAAATGGGAAAACTTTGGTCTTTTATGAATGAGTGGAGTCCAAAGCAAGTTTTGTAGATCTAATTTGCATAAGAGTGTGAAAACCTCAGCCCTTCCTCCTCTGTGCTACAATAGCCCAGTGAGTTGGCAGGCAGTGACAAGCCTTGGGCAAGAGGGCTGGATTTTTCTGGGAAGGTTTCTGAGGAGGCTGCTGCTAGGGGATGCAATAAAAGCTGAAATGCTGGGCTCAAGATTGGGAACAGTTCTGAAGCAACTGGTACTTACATGGTTGCTGGGAGCTGCAAAACAATGATGCTGGAAAAGCACTCGAGATACTTGCCAACAGAAAGAAATCTTGCTAATATATCTGATTTATTACTACTTCGAGTGAGTTCTGGCTGAATTCTTCCATGTCAAGAGGTAGCAGAAGATTCTCCACCAGGAAAGAAGGGCTGGGATCTCAGCTAAATGCCAAGAGCAGGAAGCACTCCAGATCATTAGACCAAACTCTTGCTTCAAGGCCTGAAGGCTCATTCGGGCAGCTAACATTTAAAGTCTTTGTGAATTAACCTTTTCAAACATATAGCAGAGCCCACTGGACTGTGAGAGCTTCATTTCTCTCATTATAGGCTAAGAAAAATGGGTATTTGTGATGGTCTCAACAGCAGTAGCATTTTTATCAAGGGAAGAGTAACAAACAGGGATGACTTGACTTTTTCCCAGAAAGAGATGACAGCTGCTTCATCCTTGCAAAAGTCAAATGTATACTACTCAAAATATGAGTGAGTTCCATTTCAAATCACACCTGTGCACACTCGTGTGCACAAATCACATACATGTGCACACAGAGCACATAGGACTGGATCCTTTTGTAGACAGATCCTATTTTTCAGGTCTGAGGGGTAAATAAAAGCTTTATCAAATCCTTTTTCCACCAAATGAGTGTTGCTAACAGAATGGCTGCAAGAGCTAGGAAGAATATTAGTGAATTTAAGGAGACTGCACTGCCCTTTCTGATGCCTTCTGTAGAGGAAGAAATACAGCCTGCTCTGCCCTGCTGCAAAGCCCCAATTCTTTCTCCACCAACTACATATTGATTTTTGAGAAGTCTGATTATCAGTAGGTGAAAAAGCCCCACAGATTGGATGATTTATCCTCTCGAGAATGCATCAGTTATCCAAAAAAACCATCACCTGCAGTTCTTAGATGTGTGATAGGGGTATCAGAGAATTAAAGTACTGTTTTAAGGAAATGGATTAAGCAAATATTAGTGGTTCTCACCCAGCCTTGAAGCATCGTGCATTCTAACTCTGCTACCCACAGCAGCCAACCTCTGCCTTTGCTTTCTCAGTCCCTAAAGAGAATAGGCAGTACACACTGGCCAGTTATTAACCCAGAAATACTTAGGAGTTTCTACTAAGTAATTAGTTATATCCTGTAATTTTAGGGAATTTTATGTTTTAAATGGGGTCAGATTGTCCTAATTTTCATTGGGGGGGTTGGGATTTTTGTTGTGTGGTTTTGGGGGAGTTGTTTGGGGTTTTTTGCCTTTGGTTGGTTTTGGTTTTTTTTCTTTTTTTCTGCCTTTTTTTTTCATTCTAGTCTGATTGAATTTAATACAATAACTGAGTCAGGTAATGATCTCAAACAATCACTAAGAAATAACCAATAGATGCCATTTCTCAGTTTCCACTTCCAGTATGTAAGAAGCTTCATTTTATAGAATGAAATAAGCTTGATGTGAACTGATCAGAGCTCTATGGATTTCAAACTTTATTGTGCAGCACAATGTAGCAGGAACGAAATTACTTTCTGTTGACTGTATCATTAGCTCTCATTACACAGTTCTATCTCACATAAATGGAAAAGTCTTCTTTAATCCTTACTAAAGGCAAAGACATTTGAGTGAACTATTTTAAGTTTAGATCTTCTTATCAGAAATCTTCATGTTAAAGGCAGACAGAGCTTTGATATTAACTGTCTGTGCTAGAATACTTACATATTAAATTAGATTATCTCTTCCCCAGAACTCAACAGCACCAGAAATCTTTTAGGAAACTAAATTCCCACATGTCTAATAAAACATAAAAGCAACTGTGTTTTTAAAGTGATCCTGATCTAATGCTATAGAACTAAACCAGACTTCTATTATGTGACATATTTATTTCTCTGCCAGTTCCACCTAAAATTTAAAAAAAAATAAATAAAAATCACAGCCCTTTGCTCAAGAACTTTTGTCAACAGCTCCACACACCGCTCACTAATCAAAGATTCTGCAAGGGTTGTCAAAAAAAGAACTCTCTAGCACAGGATGCTGGTTAAGACCTGATTGTTACACTACTGCATTACTTTCCTTTCACTTGAGAACTTGCTACTCTGGTTTTATGAGAAGCAAGAGAATGCTGTTAATGCCATAGTAAGCATAGCTAGCATTGAAATACAGGGAAACACATGGTCTCTTCTGGTCTTAAAAGTGCAAAACAGTGGTTTACGTGCTACATGAAAACCTAGCTTCAAATTGTTCAGGTCAGCAATTCTGTGAGGGCAATTTAAATATATATACACATGTTCTTAAGTCATTTTATTCCACTGAACCCCACATTGCTTTGGAGCAACTCATTTATTGAGACATGAACTCTGCAAGTTATGTACAGCCCTCAGTCACAAAAGAGGGCAGCAGGGGGGACATACTGCCTGACACAACATTCAAGTTTCCATCAATAAAGTGCTTCCATTCCCCTCCCTCCTCTGCTCTTCTGCCTTCCTTTTGCTCCTAGAACCCTGCACTACATGATTCCATCCTCCTCCTCCTCACAGCCCATCTCCCCTTGCACCAGGTTTGGAGTTTGTCACATCCCTTGCTGTGTTGGTTCAATTTGCAAAGCCTGCAGGAAAAAAAGTTGCAGGAAAATGACTACCCACCCCCATTACTTTAGCTTCCTGCCAGCTTAATGAGTTGAACAGGCTCACAAAGTGCTAAAGCTGGTGTAATGGAAGTGCCCAGAGCAAGTGGATAGCAATTGAGGGGGGAGTGCATGGAGATAGAAAGAATGCAGTGCTAGGAATGCTCCCTGTGCCAAAAGTGAGGTGTAAGTGAGCTCGGAGACACACTCCAACCACACACTGAGTCAAGCAGAGATCTGTCATCTTGTTTAGATCAGTCTACAGCAGAGCCAGGCATTAATCATTTGGCCTTGGCTGCTAAGTTTTGTGTTTAAGCCACAGGATTACTGAGCAGCTGCGTGGGCCACACGCTGCTTCCCCGTGCCACCAGGAAACAAGGACAGGTAACTCCATCTTGATACAGCAAGAAGAAACCAGGAATGTTTGGGGAAAGGCTCACTGAATCACTGAGGCTACTCTGTTGGGAAAAACACCTGACTGATCAGTTGTTTGTTCCATCTGGAGTAAGAAACAGTCAAGTGCATTCAGGTGAAGAAAGCATTTTTAAAACCACGTTGCTCACTTTTTCCCCCAGTGGAATGACTTGCTAACAAGGCTTAATGAAAACCTGACACTAAATGATGAAGTCCAGAAGCTGCTGCCATTGAGAAACACCTGGTGCACGGATGCATTTGGGTAGATTCTAACTTCAGGGGAAAATGAAGTCACAAACTCCAGATTCTTTCCAGTAAACCTCTGTCACTGACGCACACAGAAAAAACCTGTATCTCTAGTTCAGTGCCAAAGGACATTATTTGGCATCCTCCTGACTGGTCTTTTACAAATTTAAGGGCACAACAAAGTTCTTTTTCCAGTATCAAAGAGCTGACTTAGTCTACTGTAACACCAACACAAACTTTTCCTGATACATGTAGGATGGTAATTTTCACAGTGGTAATTCTATCAATGCTCTTAGCAACCTTTCCAGTCTCTTGAGAGCTTTCACACTCCAAATGTGCTAGCAAAGAGTTGGAGTAGTCACAGCAGATGAAAGCACAGACAGCAAACCTGCTGGACAAAGGTCCTTCTTACTGATGCAGTACAAATCAGCAATACTATAAAAAAATACCTTCTGTTACATTTTTTTCCTTAGGAGCAGAGCCTCAAAAAGCCCTGGAGGTGACCAAGTGTGGGAAAACTGCATTTAATGCCACCAGCTTCTTGTACCAGAGTGCTTCCAATGAAGCAGCTATTACAATTTTGCAGTAAGGGACCATCATGCCTCAGATTCCCAAGTAAAATGGTATTGAAGTTAATGCAAAAGCTTAGAAACCTAGTCTCAAAGAAATCCACACTTTTGGTATTAAAGGCAGAATTCACCTTGCTTAACTTTAGCTCTTTATGAAGTGTGAATCTGAACTCTGTTCATTAGTGGAGGCAGAGAGACACTGGCATTTCTCGAGCATGATTCTGCTTCACAGGCTGAGACCTCTCTTTAGGATGCTATTAACTACAAGCTAAAAATGCTTATTTTTCTTCATTTAATACAGAGGGAATGTAGGTGACAAGCTCAGATACAGACTGCATGCCTACACTTGGGCAAGCACATCCTATCTCAGTGTTGTAAAAAGCTTTCAAAAAAAAAGCTGTATCATTAAGATTTGTTTTGCTTTAGCATAGATACCACTTCAAGATTTCATGTTTTTCTTTGTATAAAATCAGAACTGCATAATGAAGGGAGATCTTTCATATATTCAAAGTAAAATAGGGAATTTTAATCATTAAAAATTATTAGCAGGGGTTTGGATTAAAAAGTGGTTGAAAACCATAAACAAAGACCATGGCTGAGTAGCAGGTGGGGAGCAAGATGGGACACAGTGTTTGTAAGTTACAATATCTCTAGCTGTGACCAATTCTGTCACCAGGTAACTGGAAATAAGAAGTGACACCATTTCAATGAGTCTGCTCATAATATGAAGTTTCAATGAAACTGAAATACTGCTGTGGATGAAAAAATATTATTAGGGTACCACAAAATTAGGCAAAAGTTCCCCCCAGGGAAGTAAGATTCAGCCTGAAATAAAAGCACGCTAAGAGCTGCAGAATGAAAATCCCAAATCAGGGTATTCAAGAGGGGAAAATTTGGATAACAGTAATTTTGAAATAAACCCAGGGGTGACAGTTGAAAGATAATGAGCCCTCCATTCACAACCCAATGTGTGAGTCTGAAAGGTTGGTGGGATTTTGTGTTACCAGATGTACACAAAGAACTAAGGGTGTCCTCTCAACAGCCTGGCTACATCTGACATGCTGCCCTGGGTGCTAAGAAACTCATTATTATGATTTAGAAGAGTAGCTTATGACACTCCATCTCAGTATTTTTCAGCAACTGGGTTCAGATGATATTTGTCAAACAATTTTATGAGCATTTTGTCAATTTTAATAAGCTGCACACTAGATAAAATGAAATTACTGTAAGATCCATAATGACTAATCATGTTTTCTAGCTGATTTTGTACGTTTTTCAGACCTAACTCAAACCTTTCATTAACATCTCTGTAAAGCAAAAATCTAGACTCTGCATCATCTCACCTTCTGAAGACAACTAGCTAGGTACTGGTCAGATACAAAACCCTCTACCTCCCCATGTGGCCAATCTGCCCTTTCCTCCATACCAGTGAGGGAACTGGTGACTGTGGCAACCTCTCCTATTTTGCTGTTCAGAACAGATACAACCAAGTAGTTGAGTAGTTAGTTGAAACCACAACTAGGGCACAGATATTGGTAGCAATCCAACCACTGTAGTCAGTTCTTCAAGCCCTTGCTCATATCTTAGGAATGTCTGAAACTGGTATTATCCTTTGGGAACTGAATAGTAAAGTCTGAAGTTGTCTTTCAAAATAATTTGAAGTGAGGCTTGATAAGTGCCTAAGCTCAGGGTGCTTGTTTGTCAGAACTGGAAACCCTGGGGATAGGCTTGCTCTAAATTTCAACACGTCACTGATCTTCTCTCTACAGAAACGAAGCTTCTGTTTGGATTCTGCAGCCTCCTACCCACACATGTTTGAGAAGTAGATGATTGTAATTTTCTAGCTTAAGAGCAGTTCTATAAATACAACCCAACATTCAGTTTAGCAGAAGATGCACACAAAGTTCTCCCAGACACAAGTGCTCTGTTACTCTAAGTCTGGCTCAGAAAATGGCACTAGAACTTGCATCTCCTGCAACTTGCCAACGTGTCAGGAGAACCCACTGGAGGGAGAGATGCTCCATGAAGAAGGAATGTGCTGTACAATCAAGCTCTCAAGAGTGTGTCAAGTCAGCAGTTGATTTGTTAGATAAGCCAATGCTGAGGAAAAGAAAAGCAAACATTTCTTATCCCAGCTACTTTTGATGCAGGAAAGATGTAAGCAGCAAATGCTCTCGGCTACCTGACTCCAACAGCATTGTACTCAGCACCATGCTGGCTGCTTTCTGGCCAGCACAAAGCATCTCCTGAGCCACCAGACAGTGGTCACAGCCTCATTTCCACAGAGGGGAACAGCTCCAGTTCACAAGTAATTTTCCCAATATTCCTTTAATGAACACAACCTGCCAGCTCAAATCTCAACTGCCTCTTAAAATGTTAAATGCCACCAAGTGTGATACTAAAAAATCTACCATTGCTGCAAAAACCCCCATGTCCCTTCCCTGAGCAGGAAACGCTGTCTCTAATGAGCACACTGCTCTTGACATTGCATTTATTTGAGGAAACTGAGCTGGCTAATTGCACAAAAAGTAAAGGATGATATTTAGTAAAGATGATTTTGTCACATAAGTGAATTCCCTTAATTGAATGTTTACTGTCCTTTTTTTTTTTTTCACATTTAGAGGAGGAGAATCAGCAGAGGTTTCTTTCTCTTATTACTTTCCTGCCTTTAAAAAAAAAAACAACCAACCAAATCTCTTGTAGAAGTTGGAAAGGTTTTCTTCTATATTAATAATCCCTATGCTGGATATTTCAAGGTATCTTCTCCATGGAATCCCACAGTCAGGGCTCCTGTTCATCTCCAGCGTTGTTTAAAACACTCTTCTATATAAAAATTGCTAAAATCTTCCCATTTAGTGTCTTAATGCCATTCAGTGATTCAAATGAAACGGAAGGATGAAAAATAAGTACATAAAGCAGCACCTCTACTGGTAGAGCTGTTGAATAAGAGGTGTTCCTTAAGAGGTGTTTCTCTAGAGTTTTCTAGTATGCTACCTTGGGAAAAAAAATAGCAAAAAAATCCCTAAGTATTTCTGTCCCAACTATATGACCTTACAGATTGCAGTGCACTGGTCATACAATTCCTGTAAGTTTGTTTGAAAAAAATTAAAATGTTCTAGAGAACATTATGACACTTGCTTTCAAGCATGTCAGTTCATTTTATGTGGTTAAAAAATAAATATATATACACACTTGATCAAGAA
>JAOEGS010016481.1:104308-115551 GCA_025447755.1 Corythornis vintsioides | reverse complement strand
TATGACACTTGCTTTCAAGCATGTCAGTTCATTTTATGTGGTTAAAAAATAAATATATATACACACTTGATCAAGAAACATTTTGTTACTGCTTCCTGAAAGCAAGGAAGAAATCTGAAGCAGGTAATACACTGAATCCTAAAGGAAACAAGGACAGAATGCCAAGTGTTGGGAGAGGGAAGAGCAGGGCAGGGGCTGACACGTTTGAGTGCAAACAGGTAACTGCACAGAATGGGCATCTTTTTGATGCCCACTGTAAGTAAAATGCAACCCTATGGAAAAGGGTAGACCAAGGCCCAGGGATGATGTATGATTGGGAAAGCCCTTTCACAAGATAAATGATACCATTTGCAAATTAAAAGAACAAAAAAGACTGTGAAAATCTGGGCTCCCAGTGTAAAACTGCATTGAGAAAGCTCTGGTTTTCCTCCCCAAAGGCAGGGGCATTTCCCCACACAGTGCCACAAGCCTTTCTGGGGTACAAGAGATTTGATTCTTCATTTGTATCATCATTTCTGCTGGTAGAAAAAGGAGAGTTCAGCTGCAGAAGTCCACGAGCACTGTGCAGCCCATGGAATGCTGATCACCTTTGCTGCCCAGAGGCAGCCCATGGAGCCTCATAGGAATGCAGGTGTCACTCAGGCACTGCCACCTCCTCAGCCACTGTACCTGACACAGGGCTGCAGCTGCCAGCACCACTGAGCTCTGCCTGAGCTGCAAAGGACTCCACAGGCCAGGCCCTGGGCTCCTCAGATATTCTGGAGCAGAAATTTTGTCAAGCCAATTATCGACTGAGATCTCTTCAGATTGTTTTTGGCATCCATTTCTTACATAAGTGGGTTTGGTGTTTGTATCCAGCAGGATGTTTTCAAGCAGAATTTTGTGTCTAACTGAAAGCAGATGCTTCATGGCTCTAGTTCAGGAGAAAGCTCTCTTTTTGTTATTATTTTATCAAAGGAATTTGGTGTTTGTTGACTGGAACTAAGACAGTTTCCTACCAGACATGAAGGAAAATTAAATCATCCAGATTTGCTAATTTAGAAAGTGAGCTCCTGCTTGGCATATTCTTCCCCTGCCTATGTGGAGTAGATCTTGCAGGAGACCCTGGTCTTGTTCAGCACTCCCAATCTAACAGAAAATCCTACAAGCAACTAGCAATCACCAAAACACACTATTACATTTTTTCCATTATCTGAGCCTTTCTCTGAATCCAGCATGGTTGGGATAGTGGTTGGCAAAGGTTTCACTGAGGCAGAACCTGGACAAAAGCTCAGCTAACAAGTTAAGTCTATCAGAGTAATTTTTCCTTTACTATCCTGACTCAGATTGGTGATTCACATGGATGCTTTTCCAACTCTCTCTTCTGGCATCTCTACACGTTTTATTCACATACCACAGCACAGTGAAGTGGAGGCAGGGCTGCCCCTTTTGCTCTCTGATATGAGAAGAAACCCTTGGCCCAAAATAAAAACATGTGACAGCCTAAGAATGCTCCAGCCTAAGTAATAAATCCTTTCAATTTATTATCTGGCACTACTATTTAAAAGCCAGCATTAAGGCTTCAAACCACAGGCTTTTCTCACTTTTTCAGCAGTGTAGGCAAAAAAAACCCCTTCTGTCTTTTGTTCTTATGGATATAATCCAAACAGCTTTCCCTGATGCCTCAGATTTGCCCTAGTTTCCTTCTCTGTCTCTCTCTGGCCATACCTCCTGGCTCCCTGAGAGGTGATGTGCTTCCCCTCTCTGGATTCTCACTGGGTGCCATATGCAGCAAACCAAATGCATTCAGGGAAACAACAGTAACCAAGCAGTTCCCCTAAATCTCTCTTCTTCACAGCAGGCCACAAGACAGTGACCCAAATATGGGCTCCATTTCCGCTCTCTGGCACCCAAAGGTAAACTTTAAGTGACTGAAACCTAGGTCTAGGCCAGGCACCATTCCTCCTCCTGAAAGTGTCATATCTTCTCTCCTCATTCATCTCTAGCACCCTGACTCACAAAGCTCTGCTGCATGAGACTGGCTTCAGTTTGCAGATGCTTTCCACCTAAAGCCAAAACATCCCTTACATATTTCTAGTAGCTTTCTCCTGCCTCATCTCTCAGGAGGAAAATCTGAAGTCGATTTTTCTCCTCTCCTGTTCAAAGTCTTCTTCCTACTGCTTTTCTCCACTGCTTCTCCAACTTGACATAGCCCAGACTTCATGGTCAGTGTTGGATTTTACACCCCCTCATAGCTGTGAAGGGTTGCCGAGTAGCCAATATACACAAATTTACACATCTTAGGTGGTCCTCTAGCTAAGAGGGCCTGTCCTGAAACAAGACAGTATGAACTGGATGTACAAAGGCCTATTCACTGAGGGAACTTAGGAGAAACTTGTGTGTGTAGAGCAGAAAACCAGTAAGTGGAACTGACTGACAAATGCAGATAGAGGGGGTCAGTCTCTGCGTGATTTCAGAAATGAGTGACATAAAAAGAATGAAGTAATTAGACAAAGGAGCATAGGGGAGTGCAAAGAAGAGAATGACGGATGGACACACAGAGCATAAGGGCTGTGCTATCTTCCAGCTTCCAAAATGTTTCACATAATCATTCACTATTAGCTCTAATTGACTTTGAAGCAACAAAAGCACACTGAGACTTCTGCAGACAAGTGAAGTGCACACGCACGGCTGGGTATCAGCACAAAAGGGGTGCAAGTGCTTCAGGAAAGTTATGGCTTGGCAGAAAAGGAAGAGCAAGAAAAGAGGAAAGAGGTTTTTTTTGCATCCTTGTCTTAAGCCTCTGTGTTCAAATACCATACACAAACAATGCCACCTAGCTCAAGTGACCACCCTAAGGATAAGGTAATTTAGTCACCTTACAGAGATTGGTGCTTCAATGAAGGTCAAACTAAATTGCATTTAGAAATATTAGCAATATTTTCAAGTTCATTCCTGTGCCAGAAAGTTGCTATTGAACGTGGTTCCCATTGTGGGCTTTACTGGTTTTCATAATAATCACTGAAACTGATCATTTTATCATCACCTTTCTCAGCTGAATTCTACGTTAATCGATACACTTTCTGACATTGACATCTTTTAATAACACAACTAAAATACCCATTTCTTATTATTAGCCTAACAATGTAATAGAAAGTGAGAACAGAAAAACCCCTATAATTCTTGAGGAACAGAGCATGGAGTATATGTTTCCTTATTATATGAACATCAATCACTGTACCATATGAGCACTTATTAGCACAGTTATGCTCACAAATTATGTTGCTTTTGTGCCATGTAAGTATGACTTACCTGGCATGTTACATTTGGCTAAGTATTGTACAGGAAAATAACATTGTTTGCACTATAGCCTAAAGATGTATGTCACCACAATAACAAAAGCCTCAAAAACTAATCCTACAAACTTCAGATCAGCAATTCTGTACATTCTGAATTACAAATGGTATTTACATCAAAGGCAGCAAAAGTAGTACAGAAGTTTATTATTAACATGCAAGAGTGTTGATAACACATCACTAAGTTTATAAACATGGTATTTTACAGAGTCAAAACCAAACCCTTGTAGCCATTTTAGGGACCCTGGCATACATTTTTGAAGCAGCTCTGTAGTATGATGGCTGCTGCAGCTCAGTGTGGCATGTCTTGCCAGGGTCCAAGAGGAACAGGGAGATTTTGGGTGCTTCCAAACATGGGGGTGAACCTCCTGCAGCTCCAAGGGACAGACAAAAGCTCGGCTGCCTGTGACAGCCCAGGGAAGCAGAGCTGGGCTGCAAGCTTCACATGCTGCCTCACTTCCTTGTGTTGAATAGAACCTGCTGCTGCACAGAGCTCTTTGCATGCTAAACAGAAGACAGACTAAAGCAGCCTCCAAGTGTCAGGTTTACACGAGTTTTGTATCACTTCTGACTTGCATTTTCTGTGCTTTGCAATGCCTGATGTCATTGCCCTGCTGTGTCCCAGCAGAGAAAAACCAGAGGGCATTGCTGGGCAAATAGCACACTGAACTCAGCTCATAATTAAACAGATACAGATTGAAACTCTTAACAACCCAAATCAATAATACTCGACTGCACCAGCACCCAGGTTAATAAATATTTATCATTCCCTACCGATGCTTCTAATTTTAGCCTATTTTATTTTTTAAACAAAGAGGAAACCTGCTTGTTCAGGAGTCTTTGGTAATTTACATGCAGTACTTTTTGAGCAGTTATAGAAAAGCTCTGCACCTGTAGTCACATTATTTGTATGGACTTGTCCATCACAGCAGAAAAAATCATGAGACATTATTTCAGTTGCAGTCAGTTATGGGAATGACTTGCTTGTGGGTGGATTGCTATCTGCAGCTGCAATCTAACAGTTCAAGATATGGCATTCTACAGCATCATAACAGAAAAATAAATAAGGACAGATCTTTAGTAGTGCTTTTTACAATTATTTTGCCTTGTTTAAAGTGTGATTTCAGAGTTCATTTTGGGGAGCACGGGTGAGAGTCAGCAGATCTTTATTTTAACAAAGTCTCTCTCTAATAATAATCTATAGATTAACTGTTAACATGGTACAAATAAAAACAATACAAATGAATACACCCAATGGTCTAGTGGCTGAGGGAGCTGCTCCACCAACCTGTGCTGCAGTTCCCTTCTCTGCACTGCCCCATGGCATACATTTCAGCATGTCATTTAACACTGTTCAAGCAGAGCTTACATGATTTCTTAAATGCCCTATCAAAATCACTGTCACTAAAAGGCCTTTCTGGAAAGGAACTTGGTGATTCAGTGTTGAACAATTCCAGTGAGGATCCTACAGGAGAAAGGGAATCAGAATACTCAGGTCTTCAAAAGATCAGACCAAGGACCTTCTGCTTCAGCAGTTCCTGTAATTAACAGAAGCCTTTCCACTGATTCCAGTCAGCTTTGGGGTCATACACAATTAGTATAATTCTAGCTGTTTTCACTCTCATTAGCATAAACACGATCATGTCTCTGTTTAAACACCCTGCAGACTGACACCAGCAAGATGGAAGCTGATCATGAATGACAAGAGGAGTGAGAAGCAGTTGTCTGCACTGGAAATAAACAATCTTCACATTGGTTTCCAGTACTAAAGTTTTTATTACCTTAGAAAAATAATGTACTACTTTTGAGACACATCAGTACCAATAATCTTCATTTTTGACACAGACAAGTTTTTTGGAGATGAAATTTCCCAATAGCTAATGCAGTAGCACAGTAAAGAATCACTACACTACCTTTGAAAAATGACATATAGAAAATGCTATAGCCCAAGCTAACTTTGATATCATTTATCTTATGCTAGCTGAGGTTTTGGAGTAGTCTGCCACATTTGTGAGAAGTTTAATGTTGCTGTAGATGGGCTCCCTTGCAGCAGTTTTCTGTTTCCCATTTGCCCCCAGACTGAGTTAATTTGAATGCCATATTCTCAGCTTGGCAAGATCCTCAGCCAGTGATCAGTGCATTATAATGCAAGAGAGATTCTAAGGGAGATTATATAACCCTGTCCTACACTTGGGACAAAGATAATAATGAGAACAGAAAATGTATCTGCTGTATTCCCCTGACTGGGCCAGTTTTTTCCTAATGGTCAGTTATGCAAGTGTCCCCTGGGAATCTTTCACAGTGATTTTGCTACAGTGAACATACTCAGCTCAAAAGGGTTTTCTTTTTCCCCTCCAAGGAATCATAAAAATGAGAGATGACAAAGTTGCTAGGTCACCTTACCCTTTCTTCAACTATATTCTACACTTATAAGAGTATGTTATGTGGGGTTTTATTTATTACTGGTTTGGAATTTCAGTGATGTAAATCACTGAAATCTCATGGGAGGGAAGTGGACAAGAAATTCCTTAATTCAGATAATGATCTAGTTTATTCTCTTTGATAAAACAAAACATTCACATAAATACATAGGGCTGAATGTAATTTTGCAAGGCATTCCAGAATCAGAACGATGCAGGATGTAGCTTTGATCCTCCTTACAATTTAATTCACATTACTGCTGTTGATATCAACAAAATAGTTAACAAAAGCAATACTAGTGCTAAACTAAGAGTACCAAAGCAGATGAAAAATTAGAAAATTAGTTCCAACCACCAAGTAAATTGGAATGGTTAAATACATGCATTGTATTAGCACATCCAAAAGGCATCTTGAGATGAGAAAAATGTCTTTCATTAGGGTGAGGGAAGGCTTTATCCTGACATATCCTTAAGAGATGGCAGAACATGGCCCAAGGCTATGGGGTTCTACTCCAGTTTCAGAAGAAAAACCACATCAGAGGCCTCTTTGCTAACTCAGGGTGCTGCCTCTGTGCCATGCATGCACACACTTGGATCAAGCTGCTCTGCACCAGCACAGAAACTTAGGAGAATATAAATGCTGGCAACCTGAAGAGGCTGTTGCTGGCACTGTACAAGCTTTAGAGCAGTGGTGGCTCAGTGCTAGAATGAGTGCAGGGAAACCATGGAGTGCACACACCCAGTCCAGCCAGGTTGCACTGAGCCTCTCTATGTGTGCTTGGAGAGTGTGTGAGCTCAGCTCTGCTCCAGCTGCAGCCTTTGCCCAGGAATGTAGGAGGGTGTCAGTCAGATACTTGGTGCATCACCAAACTGGAGGAAGGAACAGGTCAGTACATGGAAAAAGAAACCCTCAAGTGAGAAAAGCAAGGAATGGAAATATCCTGCTATCTTCCTGATGGATATTCCCATTAAATGCTTGAAAATGTACTGTGACTAGTTGCCAAGACTGATTAACAATAAAGCCACAGACTTGCTCGAATTTTAGAAGCTAACTACTCAGCTTTGTCATTTTGGCAAAGAGCTACTCACTGCTTACACATTCAAACCAGAAGAGTCTCAGCTTGTCCACTGGCACATCCATCATAAAGTATGTTAGCACTAGATCCTCACGATTCAGCACAGTTCCTTATGAACGACCCTTACAGATGCTTCAGGAAAGGCCTGAAAATGTGAACTGAGCTCTTCCCAAACTGTGAAAATGCCAAGTACTAGGTAAGGGTTTCAAAGGCTTAGCAGGATTTAGTCAGATGCATGAAGAGGAGAGCAAGCCAAGCTGTATTTAAATTGAGCACTTGATGGTGATACAATTACAATGCATTTTATTTTATGTAGACTGGCCCCTCACTTAAGACATTTTACTTGAATGTGCTGTGCTACCTGCTCCTTCCATTCCTATCCTGCTCCTTCCAGCCTCAAACTTCTGAGGGACTAACATCTCTGTTCTGACAATATAAACTGTTTTGTTTCAAAATGAGGCATTACAATTGGATCACCAGGGATAGAGGGTCCTTCCATTAAATACCATGAGTAAAAAACCATTTCTTTTAACCAAGTTAGTTCACAGAAAGAATTCTAGGAACAAATAATGAATGTTTTTTAAATAACTCCACTTTCTATTTCACTTTTATTTCCTTTCTCAGCAAAACACAAATAAAAAAAACCCACACAAAACCTTGTTTCCAAATTGTCTTTGTGCCAAAACTGTGCCAACACAACTTTGGAGCTCAATTCTGAAATACTCAAAAAATTCCAAGTCCCCATTTAGCTACCATTTCTCAACTTCAGCTGGTATTGAGTCATTTTATTTACACCAGTTGCTAACATTAGCAGCATTTTTCAAGCAGGAAGTATTCCATCCAGACCACTGCACAATGCTTTGAGAAGGTTGGATGCATACAACTGTACACAAGACATAGATGGTAGGATGGGCTATTTGTGCAATCAGCTCAGTGACAGCACAACAATATTCAAACTCTGAAAATAGGCCATTGGAGACAGAGGCACTAGGGGCCTGCTTAGCAGGATTTCCACACTAAAGCAAGTTGCTAAAACTAGTTTGAATAATTGGCTATTATCTTTTTCCATCAGCAAAGCTTTGCAAATCTCAAATGAAATCAAACATTTAGAGTGCTAATTCACTTACAGGAGAAATTCTCAGCCCAAGGCTACCAAAGCTCTCTGTATTTTTAAACACCTCAGGCCTAATATGGTACACAAATTTGCTGATGGCTCTGGAAAAAGCCCAAGAATCAAGCACTACCTTGGAACTAAATGACATATCCATGAAGCAGCAAGAGAGCCCAAATGAAACACAACACCTATATGGACATCAGCTTTTTTGGTCACAAGGGAATTAACCATTAAAACAGAAAAACTTACCTCCTCTGGAGCTGTGAAATTTAGTAAATGATGTTTGTAAATATTTCTGAGATGTGGGGGATGAAAACTGTCACACACCTAAAATAAAACAAAAGGAGTGTTTTCTTAAATTGCTAGACACAAAAGCTGAGGTTGCAACATTACTACTTTGAAGACAGTAATTGCCATTAATGATATAAAAACTACTTCACTGAAGAATCTGAAAACCTAGTTTATCACAACTGTAACTGCACAAAGTTCCATGTTTCAGACTGACTCAAGAGCTTGTATCACAGCATAGTGGATCTTTGGGAAAAATCTCAAAAATAGAAGTCCTATTTATTTGTCCCCCCAGCAGGATATATAATCATGTTTTCCTCCCATTTAAAATAATTTCTCTACATTTCCTTCTAACAACTGTTACACATTCTGTGTGATATCCCTTAATTTGATATTCAGCACAAACAACTTTGCTTCCAAATGTCAGTAGGCTGCAGATGTTGTACTGTAAACTGTCACTGTGCTATTAGAGCTGTCAGGGGTCAGGCTGGACATGTTGGCAGCTAGCTGGGGACAGCAGAAAATTCTGGCATATTCAGAGAATTCTCCATGTGAATAAAATGGCACTGACATCTATTGAGTTGAGATTTGAAGAGATCTCAGAAGATCCATAACCATTCACAGCCATTTCCTAGATAAACCATTCCTCTAAATCCCTTCCTTGCCCTTGGTTTGCTCCCTTGTTATCAACCACTCAGCTGCCTGGACTATGCTGGCAGGGTGGGCATCTGCATAGTCCTCAAAACAGAAACCATTTTAAGTAGAAAGCACCAGGGTGTCAGGAGCAGAAGGAGCATTCTGGATAATCTGAAAGAGCACACTGTCCCACTGAGGGCATTCAGATGCTGGTGCATGCAAGTGGCTCATGGGAATCTGTCAAGATCACAACTGAAATAAATCAACCTTGGGTGACTCTAAGTGCGCTTTTTAATTAACTTGTCATTTGGATCTTACTCTGACACAAGCATTATTTCAGTGTCAGTGGGAATCTTTTTGAATTAAAATACTGAATAAAGACTTTCCTCTGTGGAGGAATTAAAACTGGCAGATTCTCAGGCCTGAAGGTGGCAACGTCCAAAAGAACAAAAATACCTCATGAAGGAAAAGAGCTAGAGAAGATCTGTAACAGTATGAGCAGTCTCGCCCCAAAACTTGAGATCTTCTACCTCTTCCACTTGACAGTGGTGGGCAATAACATCAAGAGAAGAATGGAATACAATATAAAATACTGCAATGGAAGTGTGTTGCACAAACCTCACAGCAGAGCCCATGAAGAGCTGAGATGAAAACAACTTCCTTTGTGTCACAGCTTGATGAAAATTCAATAAGCAGAATGCCAAATTAGTAACAGCATCTGCACATCAGATTTTATTGACATTAAAGAAGTCAGTGCACTTCCCTGTACTCCAGGAGACTTTACGAGTATGGATTTTCTTCTCAGTCCCCACAAATAAATGTAATTTCTGGTCCCTATCCATAACATTGCTATTCTGTTACAGTAACAGCAACCTGGAGCTCTGAGAGGGCTAATTAGCATGGGGTTTGGAACTGCAGTGTATGTAAAAACAGCCACAGCTTTACAGAACTAGACTAGAATGCTGGAAGTGCACAATCACCTGCACTTCAACATACCATAGGTTTTTCAGGACTATTTTCTTCACTTCTAGCTATTTTATACTCATTTTTAGGATGTAGCAACAGCTGTCCACAATACCTTTTCCAGAGAAGCAGTGCATCTAGCTGCACTCTGATGAGTTACCCTTCAGATGATGAGCACTTGTCCAGATGTGCATGGACTTCAGAAAGATGAATTTTTCTTTTAACCACACTTCCTTCCCTTTCAGTAACTATATAATTATTAAATTTATCATAAACCTCTGCAGACTGTGAAACATTCACAGTTTCTCTTTGCCATGCTCAGTTTATCACATAGGCCTTAACTGAAATTAATCACACTCTTTGGGACAATGATGGCTGGGAACACCAACAACTCTAAATCACCTCCTCTTTCCTTTAAGCAGGTGAACCTTTTGCACAAGGATCATTTGAATCTTCTTGTTGCATAAACACATTTAATTCACAGGAATTTGTAAAACAAGTTGTGACTGAAGATTTTTTCATTAATGTAACATTATGTGTGCTAGTATTGGAAATAAGATGTAACAGGTATTCAGGTTTATTTGATTATGAACACAATATCCCACGAAGCATTGCAATGAGAAAACAGTGAGGATTCAATGAAGACCAGAGCAATTTCCCCAGCAGATGTGAAGGTATCTGTCCTATTCCTGCACTAGAACACTTAAAGGAGGCAGAACAGGAAAGTATTAGCAAAACCTACAGGGAAGGAGAAGGAAATGGATAAACAAAGAACAGCTTTAGAGGCAATGCTGTTCTGCTGTTACCAGTTTGTTACCTGGGGTTTGGTAGAGTAATCTCTGCAGCTTTGCAAAGTTATATCTAAACCACCCCCTGAGACTTCATTTCCTGATACACCTCAAACCCTTTTAAGTGCTGATAAGAACTGCAGTCAACAGTCTATATCTATTAAATGCCTCACCTGTCCATACACAATTAAGACCCCACCAAGCTATCTCATGCTCATACCAGAATTAGATTTACCCTCTGCCCTCAAATGTCACCAACACTGCCAAAGGCCATACACAGAGAGGAGATGCATTTCTGAGTCTGATACTTTAGGACAGCTCCTGTAAATAACAATATTGTATTAGCCCATAAAAGCTGAACTCACTTAAGCAAAAATAAAATCAACCATGCTGAGAAGGTAAGGATATGGAGAGATCTTCCCAACACAGAAAGCTGGGGAGAGCTGACTGACATCGTGTAATGTCACGATATGTTACCTTTTACATGCATTAACTCTGCTAACTGGAGCCTGGGGATTTTCACAGCCATTTCAGCACCTCCAAGGTGACAGCAAAGGGGAAATACGTTTTGCATCAGTAACTAAGTGTAAAGGCACCTAAAAACATATGTGGAATATATGCCA